>DF237468.1:0-64314 GCA_000708835.1 Klebsormidium nitens
TAGGGCGGTCACATCTACGGCTTTGAAAAAGTTCGGGCCTCCCGAAAAAGAAATGTTCGGTACCGTATAACGCCTTTCGGTCACATCATATAAGCTGGTGCTTCGGGACTACCGGGACCTGACAAGGGGGAAGTACAAGAGGTATCCCGTGAAAACCGCTGATCCACTACATCTCGCCCGCGGAGGCTGTCTACCGTCGAACTTTTAGTACGGCTCCGGAAAAGTTCGGGAGTCCCGAAGTATGTTCGGGACCACCGTAGAAAAAGTCCGCGATGTTTTTCGGTAGTCCCGAAGCTGTTTTTTTCACCGTCAGGGAAAAAAACTCCCCAACTTTGCAAAGTTCGGGACTACCGAGCCTCGAAAATCTTAGATGTGACCGCCCTATCACCAAGGCTTGCACAGCAGCTCCATCTTTCTGATCGCGATCGAGACAGAATGATACGTTGGACTCTATCTCGGCTCCATTTTTATACTGTACCCTTTTTCAGTAGTCAGACATCGACCGCCAGTCTTATACTTGTGACTATATCGACGGTTTAGATTGTCCGTTAGTTACCACTTCCTGAGGGTACACAGTTGTACGGGAATGGTGCTGATTGTGCTGATCTGATCGCCGCATCGCCTGGCGGCTGGCGTAAGCATTTCTGTACGGTCAGTCGCTGGCTGTACAGACTTCAGAGAAACGGTGTGTAGCGGCTCTGTGCCCGGTTTACAGGTCCCCGTATACCGGTAGCTTTCTGTAGGCTCGGCAGTACCAGTCATACTGCAGAGTAACGACCTCCGGCTCCCCTGTCTAGGTATACGAGCTTGACACTGTGCTCTCCGTGCTCTGACCCCGACCTCCTGTCCGACTCTGGAGCAGCAGAGCATACTCACGCTCAACGTTTCTGTCTGATTCGGTTGCTTGACTCGAGAGTTCATGGTCCCATTGACAGCCTGCCAGGGTCTTCGATCCTTGTTTATTGCCAGGATGGGCTTTATCATGGAAAGTGCAGCAACTCTGTTCAAGAAACATATCCACAACAGTGGAAGCGGTTCATGCCGCGCCCAATCTGCTTCCGACATTATTAGTGATGACGACCATGAGGCGGAAGAGGGCGCGGCATTTGGGCACATGCACGTCGGGCAAGAGGGCCTTTGGGCACGCATTTGATTCAATGGATCGATTGCTTAGACATATGGTTCCTCGGCTGCACAAGTGTTACATGCATGTGCATGGCGCGCCTCAGCTCTCCCAGTTGGTGATGGCGTCATGACGGATTTATTCATGAAAGCAATTCGTAGCTCCTATAGTTGGGCCTAGGCTCTGCGTGTCAAAGTGCTCTCATAGCCCGCAGCAGCCCGCAAGTAATCAGTCCGTTCGCACCGATAGATAGGACGGCAGCGCTTGATGTGCGTCCGGCTCATGGTCATGTTAGGCTGCAATCCTCGTGGCCAATGCGCACGTACAATCAATACAACTACCTGCGGCCGAACTTAGTGGTGGCGTTTCAAGAGGGTCGTAGGTCGCTTGATACCTGAAGCCCCGTGGAAACCTAAATAACGCGACGGCTGCAGCAGGGCAATCCATTTGCCACATCTGACGTCCGTTGCGCCGATGGCACTCACAAGTCTAAGTTCGAGATTGCTTTGCGAGATCGAAATCCTTAGTACCACTCGAAGGCAGTGCTTCCGACTTTTAGTACGGTGCTTCCCAAGCAGGAAAACCAGCTTACACGTCAGCTACTCTATTCTTGCATGCCTAGGCCTCTTTTGGTTGGTTAGATCTTATCACGAACTACTGGTTTGAAGGCCTGGAGTCCCAGTCAGTTCGGTAGTCCACAGGAGTGGCCCTTTGGCTCGGACCGATATTCGTTCGGCTTTGATTTCATTTGACGTGCTGATAAGCTCCCCAAATTGTAATGACTGTCCACCTGAAACGAGAAGACAGGACAATGTTCAATGCACTGCCACCTAAACTGCTCGAGTTCCTTTCCAAGGCCTCAGCACGCGCTTGGTCAAGAGACTCCACATGCTGGCAAGACTGTGTCGATTGTCGAAGAATCTGGCCGTTACTAGGGTGTTCGGCAGGGTCCAACCACAGACCATTAAACTCGATTCGACAAGGCTCCTGAGAAATCTAGCGACCCTGTAACAAGTTTCGACTCCTTTTTGTGATGCTTAGACTCTGCTACCTGCTCACCTAGATTCCATCGTAAGCCCGTGCTGTGTACGTCGGACACGGGCGACCCGACCGGTATTAGCGCGCAGATGGGGCCCTCAACTCCCCGATCAGGATATATCTCGTGCTCGAAGGCCTCCGGTAGTAGTAGCGCGAGGTTGCCCTTGCCCAAGAGCACGATCCGCAGGTCTCGGAACTTGTATAAGATATGGATGTTCGATAGCTGATGGTCTAGTCGGCCCCCGACCGCCCCGACCACCAAGAGCTTGGACTGCAGGCAGAGAAGGTCAGAAGCCGAGTCGGTGTTCTTGAGCACTAGATTGCGATGTTTGGTGGTCAGCGGCAGTACTCAATCGACGTTTCGATACGGCCAGATTGTTACAGACAACGTTTCTTTGCCGTGAAGCAGAGCAAATGCTCCAATCTGAATTTTTAACTCCTCCGTCATTTAGCACGCAGGGACCCGTCTGACAGGAACAATAGAAATGGCCTTGACAGGTCTCGACGTTTTTGGGGGCTTCTCAAGCTCGAACATTTCGCTGGCATCAAAGCGACGAGAAGCTTTGACAAACGAAATGTTGAGAAGATAGACTTCTGCCAGAGTTGGCCCGCTGACGGATGGCCGCTACTCACCTACGACAGTACCTACTTGAGATTTCAGAATTTGGAGTACGAAATTACTAGTGAGTACTGTGACCACCAGATTTTCAGAAACTTTGAGTGATCCATCCTCGAGAAAGTTTTAAGGTCAATCTTTCAAGCCTTGCAGATCTCGTGACGATTGCAGAAAGAACAAGAGTATGCTCTTCTCAAATCTTCGAAAGTGTTGTCTTGCAGACATTGATTTCCGAAGTCCTCGAGTGGCCATTCCCAGTGACCTTTCCGAGTCACTCTTAGGAGCAAGGTCGTCTCCCCTCCAAGACAGAGGGGTTGGGCGATAAAGATAGCGAGACACAAGCGTCGACTTCACAAAATACCTGCTGCGTTAGACTTGGATTTGCGCCCTGTGCGTATTTGATGCACTTGTGCAGGTCGGAGGTGTCCTGGTCGTGTGATAGATCGATGATCGGAACACTCTGCAGTGACACAAGAACAGCAGCGCTGAGCAATCCATGCTGACCGCTGTTCGTTTTTCAGGGACAATGGACGAAAAAAGACTGAATTCGGCGCGCTTGCCTCAGAATCGTTGAATTCTTCTCACGAAACCTTGATAATGATCTACCAACCAACTGCAGCAAGCAGACTCCAGCTTAAATCAGAAACTCACATTCTGAGTGTAGAAGTCCCGCACGTCTGGTCGCAACGAGTCAAGGTCGCCGACGATTGCATCTGGAATGTATCTGTAAGAGGGTAGTAAGCAAGCATGTTAGTAATTTTCATCCCACGGATCTTAAAAGCACTCATCTGGAGATGCATATGCAGAATCACTACCAAGACTTACTCTAAATACCCACAAGCTGTAGTGGACTTTGCCTTCTTCCGGTTAGGTCAGAACCGACTCAAAAGTTGATCATGTGTGACTGGACTAGTGACCACAGGCTCTCTAAAGGTAAAGGGACAAGTGCCTGCTCTGGGATCAAGGAGAAGACTGGATGTTGGTTGCTATCCTCGACACCCCTGTCAGGATGCAGGGGAAAAAGGAAAAAGCCATCAAGCACTTGGCAGCGATTCCAAAGTTTTCAGAAGGCATTCTGATGGTGCATTATCTGCTGCGCACCTTGCTCGAACGGCTGACTCTTCTTCTTCCTGAAAGATGCGGGGAAGCTCGTCGTATATCCGGTTTGCACCACCGTCTGCACAGACTCGTAATCTGCCTGCAGATGAAGTACACATTGAGGCACCCAAGGAGCCAATGATTGCTACACACTTTCTTCCTCATCAATTGACTAGCGCCAAAGAAGGCCTCATGAACAACCGCACCCACAATGACTACCCCTATGTTGATCATGACCATACAAATCATAGAGAGGAGAAGTAGAGTATCCAAGGTGGCTTGCAACAGCGTCCCAAGTTGAATTGGAACAGCGTGCTCTGAAAGGCTTCGCTTGATGCTACAATCCATGCACGTCAGAAAATTATTGTTGCGAAGAAAGTGGTGGCGCATCAACACTTACTCTGTTCCCAAAGGAGAGGAACGAAGGACGGCAGGCTGTAATTCAGGACTATCAGCACGTGATCCTGGTTCACTTGCTTGGTGGCCTTGAAGAAGTCGCTTCTATGTTCCAGGGTCGGTTTAGTCATAGCCGATATATGTCGCACCTGCTTACGAACGGCGCTCTTCCTGTCTGTCACTGCAGCAGATAGTTCATTGCCTAGTGATATAGATTGCAATCTTGGGTGGTGGCTATTCGACCGATTGGTACCAAGGGTGTTGAAGAGTGCAGAGGTATGCCTAAGTCCCCTTCTGAGAATCAAATGCAATGATTGTTGTGACCAGATCCCTTGCGCATGCGGCTGTTCTAGAAAATTCGAAGTCCTGTCTTCCAATGCAAGTGGTAGGCGTCTAAGGCGGCCGCAATGCCGCAGACCTGACAGCATGAGAAATCTTCGGTGCACTTTTGACCGTCAAGTTGGTCACCGCTGGCACGTCAGGAACATTTTCGAAGGCACCTTAGAGAGAACTTTTCCAAGAGCAGATTGCTCACAGGCAACGTCTGCTGGCGCTGTCCTCCTTGATTCCCCTTCTCCTCGCGCGCAGAGAAGGCTCTTTGATTTACACCAGGTGCCAGCTTGGCACTGGTTCCACCTGGAGGTGGTTCAACAAAGCAAAGCCCTGGAGTTACTGCTAACCCATTTGCAAACTGAGGGTTTATCCCATGCTTGCTCCTTCCCCGGGCTCCAGCTCTGGCCCGTCAGTCGCGTGCTCGTTGCATTTCTCCTGCCCGGGGACGCCGCTGGGTTGCAAACCCTTGGTTCGCAAACCCCGCATAGTGATTTGAGAAGTGTCCATTGAGAGCGCTGCATAGGGCAGAGTTCAAACCCTAATTTTGCAGCTGGACCCGAGCATGCGAGCTGTGAAGCAAGGCCATGGAACAGCAGAAGCAGCTATAAAAGGTAGTGCTGGGTATTGCCAGCTTTCAATCAACGATTTGAAAGGGCTTTTGAAGCACGGGATTTTGCAGGAAGTTGAAGCATTGAAGGAGCCAGCAGCACGGTTGAGATGTTCTGAGTACTGCAACATGGTGCCAGCGTCAATCTAGCAGCTTACACGCTGAGAATCATGAATGCGAGCTGAGAAGCAGAAGCATTTAACCTCCACTGATTGCAGACACCATGGCTGCTCCACTGGAGGATGACGCAGTTCGCATCAGCATCTATCTTAGAGTCCGGCCTGTCACAAATCCTGCCTCCAAGGTGGAGATTGAGGCAGACGAAGGCCAGGTCGCCTTCACCTTACCACGCGATGCAGCTGGTGGATACGTCAACAACTCCAGGGAAAATTATGCATTCAAGTTTGATGGCATCTTTGATGCGGAGGCCAAACAGGTGTGGAGCTCAGCGCAGTAATGTCAGGGCATATTACATTGCGTAATTCAAGCTCATATTGAACGGATATTCTATTGGTCACATGTGAGGAGACAAAATGTAGATTAATGGCCTACTCAAAGCCAGCTTTAAAAAAAACAGAGCACAGGAGTGGTGCAATCAGCTGATTGCAGCACCTCAGCTACCTGCAGGTGCCTGAAGGATGTCTTTCATGTCATTTCACGGTCACGTTCAATTTTCTGCCGAGGTTCATCATCAGAGACCAGCTGCAGCTATGTAACTTGCAAAGTTGCAAGATATCAAGCGGTCTGTGGTTGCCCACTAGAGAAGCTAACATTCTTCGGGCCAGCGAGGGGACAGTCGCCCGCTATTCAACTCAGAGCTCAGAGGCAGCTGAATCGCTCACTTCTTGTTGTCCTTCATCTTAATGTACACTACTCTTCACATCGAGTTGTCTTCGAGAATTTTTGACGCTTGCTTGTCTGCAGAGCCAAGGGTCGCTCACTTTGCAATAAAAAGCAAAGGCGTGCCCGCAAGATGTCTCCTCGATCAGATTGGTAAGAAGTGTTGTTCGCCAACCCATCCTGACTTTCAAAAATCTTCCCCACTTTGACCAGACGAGGTTTTCACTCGGCTATGACCCCCTCACAAGGTGCACCTCTCCTCTGAAAGCAAGACTACCGTCATGACGAAGCTTGATCAAGCGTGGTTTTTCTCTGTGCTCCTTTCAGGACGTCATCTTTGAGCGCACCTCCCACAAGGTGGTCGTCGGCGCTTTGGACGGGATCAACGGCACCATCTTTGCCTACGGACAGACTGGATCCGGCAAGACTTTCACCATCACCGGAGGCGCCACCCGTTACGCCGACCGAGGAATCATCCCGCGAGCAATCAGCCTCATCTTCAAGGAGCTGAGTCAGCGGAGCGACTGGACATACACCGTGCACTTCAGCTACCTTGAGATCTACAATGAGCAGGGGTATGATTTGTTGGATCCAACGCATGAAGATTCGAAATCGTTGGAAGATCTGCCGAAGGTCACGCTTATGGAGGATGAGGATAAGCAGATTCATCTGCGCAACTTGTCGGCGCACCCCGCCTCGTAAGTACCCGTACTGCTCCTGAATGTCAAATCTTGTTTTTGAATGTTTCGGCTGTAGAATCTGGCAATTCAGCTCCTATTCTTCTTGTACCTTCCACTCCCCAAAGACAGGCCGACCATGCACCTCATGGGATATATCTTGGCCCCGAAGTTGACTGCGAAGGCATGCAGAAACTATTCTCGAAAGAAGACTTATGAGAGCTCATCCAATTGTAACCGCTTCAGCTGAACACACCCATCATCTGCTAGCAGGCGGCACCATGACAAATAGTTGAGCTTGTTTGGTCCGAAGTTGGCCCTGTCGAGTCAAGGGTAGATTTCGTGTACACTTAGGCAACTGGGTTCGATGACAGGTGTGTTTCACGGTCGCCTTCTTTCGCACGCAATTTCCTCTTAGTATAAAGAAGAGATTGTGAGTCTTCTCTCCTTCGGCGAAACCAACGACGCTCATCAACCAACGCCTTATACCTTATCCGTGCTTTTTCCAGGAACGAAGAGGAGGCCCTCAACCTGCTCTTCCTCGGCGATACCAACCGCATGATCAGCGCTACGCCCATGAACCAAGCCTCAACCCGGGGGCACTGCATTTTCACGGCCAGCATTGAGGCGCGGAAAGCGGGGCACGACATGGTTCGACGTTCGAAACTGCATCTGGTCGATCTGGCCGGGTCCGAGAGGGTCAGCAAGACGCACGTGGATGGACTCATTCTCAAGGAGGCCAAGTATATTAACCTGTCGCTACACTTCCTGGAACAGGTAAGGGGGTTCTTTCTTTCTGGGCCGGGGCCTTGCTTCGGCGAATGTAATGTTGCGCCCGAAAAGACGCGAGTATCCATCCGCAAGCTGAGAGCTGCTCCGCTTTCGACCAGTTGAGAGACCAAGCCAAGAGGATCCAACGTGAAATTTTTTCGTCTCACAAGTGCATCTGGCGCGGAATGCATGCCGTAAGGACGCAGATTGAAGGACGGGGCAGGAGCTCTGACGGTCTCTACTGCTCGAAAGAACGCCTCCACTCCCTCTGTCTTCCTGCCCGTACATACCGTAAATACTCGCGTTTTCGCCTCTGTGCTGAACCCCATCTAGCCGTGAGTCGTTTCCAACCTCGCATGCAGACCCAACTTCGAAACAAGACTCAATGCAAAGTCAGGCTCAACCTTTTAGCCAAATTGGACCCGTCGTCAAAGCCAAATTGAAAACCCAGTTTCAGTCTATGATCGAGATTTGATTTCATATCCATCCCGCCCCCAGGTGATCGTGGCGCTGCAGGAGCGCAGCCAGGGCAAGGCGCGCAGCCACGTGCCTTACCGCAACTCCATGATGACGTCAGTGCTGCGCGACAGCCTGGGCGGGAACTGCCGCACCGTCATGATTGCCACTGTGAACACGTCAGCAGAGCAACTAGAGGAGACCATCTCGACGTGCCGCTTCGCGCAGCGGGTAGCTCAGATCTCGAACCAGGTTTACGTTAACGAGGAGCTTGACCCGGTGCTGGTCATCCGGCGGCTCAAGCAGGAGATAAGGGACCTCAAGGTGAGTTATGCGACGGGTCCTGAGAATGCTCAAGTGGTTTCTTCTTGTTCTTTGTGTGTGTGGCAACCTCGCACGAGCAATTTTGTTATGTCATATGCTTGACTATGAACAGAGAAGCAGATCGATCGGTTTTGCAAAATATCTTCTTCGAGATGAGGTTTTAAAGGTGCAGGGCGGCTGTTGAGGGCAACTCAAATACTCAATCTTAAGGCAAATACTATCTTCTGGCCAATTGCCGCACTTTTGCCCGCTCAAAGTTCTTAAAGCACAATCGAACGGCTAAGATTATCTCGATTTGGACGGTCCGCAGGAGGAACTGCGGCTACTCAAGGGCGACGATGCGGACCGGGGTCCCATCACCGAGAGCGAGATCGAGCAGATTGGGAAGCAAATCGAACGATACGTCCAAGACCCGTCTCCCGAGGCTGCTTTAAATGTTGGCACAAGTATGATGCACATACGGGCAGCGTTTGAGCTTTTCAAGAAGTTGTGCAAGGACCGGAAAGTGGAGAAGCGTGCCGCGGCCGCGGGCGCGCCGAACCCCGAATTCGCAAAAGGGGTTAGCGGGAGGATTGCGGTTAACGGGACGGTTCCGGAGAGTAAGGAGCGGGTTCCGGAGGCGACGGCGGCGGAAGCGGAAGAGGTGAAGAAGCTGCGGCTGCAATTGAAACAGAGGGATAACGAAGTGAACATTTTGGTGGCGATGTTGAAGGGACGAGGAGTGGACGGAGCAGAGGCCTTGTTACAATCGAGGACACACGCCCCTGAGGCTACGGAGGCGCAGTCAAAAGCGACAAAGCCCCCGACAGGGCCTCTCTCGGAGCCGGTCGCGAGTCCGACCGGAACCGAACGGAACGGAGCGGAAAAGGCGGGGCGCGGCGGGGTGTCGAGCGTCGCGGCCGCGCTGATCAAAGCGCGCGCGACGAGCCCGACGAAAGGGGCAATTCCCGAAGCAAGCGCGCGCGCGACAGGGGCGGCTTCCGACGAGAGCGCGCGCGCGCCGGCTCAGGACTTGAGCCTGGGCCTGCTGGCGGACCGAAACAAGGCGTTTGAGATGTGAGTAGATGACGTTGCGTAGTTAAGGCTGACTGAAAGCAGCTTGCCACGTTACTTTTTTTGTGCTCGCCGAACCAAACAGAGAGGCCGCTCTGGGTGACGCCAGCAGAAACTGTGAAAGCTGCGAGGAGCTTGTTGGATCCCCGTCGTTAGCCGCTGCGTAACTGATCGATATGGTCATTCATCGACTCCTTTGGTGTTCGTATGAAAGAGCTCTTTCCTCTCTTGATATCCCTTTTGTGGACCCTAAACTCCATTAAAACCAAGACCAAAGCGGCGCACAATAAGAACTGTTCTTAATCTATCCGTCAGAAAGGTCTCAGAAGATTCTTGTGATTGCGATGACGCAATGTGAAAAACGGAGAGTCCCAGACGTTCTACAATTGTGCCACACGTCCCTAACTTTCAGCTGTTCCGGCCGCAGGTTCCGCAAGAGCTACCGGAAGAACGAGGTGATCGAGGAGAACAAGGCTATTCTGAAGGCCAAGTACACGGAGGCGAAAGCGCTCGGGGAGACCGTAAATGCCGCCCGGGAGGTGAGCCGTCACACTTCGCGACACTTTAGGAATGATGAGCTTCAGGAATAGTAAGCTTCAAGAATAATAAGCTTCAAGAATAAAAAGGTTCAAGGAAAGTAAGCTCAAACCAAACACTAAATCTCAAACAAGAACAGGTACCTGCTCCGCACCCGTACCCACCCTAACCCCCAAACTAACCCTACCCGTTCCAGGCTGGTGATCTTACTATTCCTTAAAGCTTACCAGTCCTAAAGTGTCATTGCTTAGCCGTTACGTATAAAGAGCTGCACCCGTTCAAAGTTTGTCTGTTTATAGGATCAGGTGCTCTGAAAATAGTCTCATGGTGCCCTCGCAGGCACTCGCACTGCCGCACTTCTCCTCTAAAAAAAAACCGCCGCAGTCATACCCGGTCTACATGCGGGGCATCCATCGTCTTCAGCACAGTCCTTGAGCCCTATGTTTCGTTCTTGCTTCTTCAGCTACTTCGGTCATCGCGTGGCCTAGGTCCGTGCTACTTCAGAGTCCGACTGCAAATCTCCCCACCTCGCAGCACAGTACATTCCCTAGTCGGGTATCGAGCAAACGCCCGTCTCTTTTTTCAAAACAATTCCTTAATGCACCAAATCGCGAGACGGTTAACAAGGGTAAACAGACGGTTAACAGACGGTTATGAAACCCTCTCCCGACCCTTCTTCCTTCCGCAGCACATCAACGGCCTCAAGTCGCGCATCGAGCAGCGCCGCATGAAGCGCGCGATGGCCGCGGTCGCGGACGGGGGGGATCCCTCCGCGCTGCCGCCCGACCCGGAGGAAGAGGCGCTGAAGCACGAGATCGACGAGCACAAGGGGACGTACAAGGACGGGTTTGCGCGGTTGAGGGATCTCAAGAAGGAGATCGAGCACCTGCAGATGATCCTGGAACAGAGCCGGGTTCGGCTACAGGTGAGCGACGCGGCTGTGCGCTTTGTCAACGACTATTTATATTTTTCGTAGATAACAAAACGACACTAGTGTACGTCAATGCACAAGAAGCGTGGAGTCGACCTTTGAGTCTGTCCCAGAAGCGAACTTCCCGTGGAGTAGCCAGCGCCCCGTATCTCGGGAGCAAACGAAAGAAATGCATTCTTTAGTTCAGCTTCTAACCAATTGCAGAGGAAGGAGCAAGACATTCAAGCTCGGAGTTCACAAGCAATCGCACCCGGTCTCAAGGCGAACGTCTTTGTTAATCTGTAACGCGTCGTTGGCATACAGGAGTCGACTTGATTGCGATCGCAATTCCCTTTCGTCTAAGGAGCTACACTCGTTGCTCGGCGAACTGTAGCTGCGTCGCGCTTGGGAAGCCTTCCCTGTTTTTACGTTTCGTCTTTGGACTCGCATCTTGTCTGCTGAAGGAATCAAGTAGTACATGAGACATTACCAGATCACAAAAAAAAGAAGCAGAACAGAGAGTACTTCATCAAGGATCTGCTCCATGTGCTTAGACCTTCGGTTAAGTTGTTCTGAGCATTTGGACCTGGTTTTCCATGTCAATCAGTTCTACCCACGCAGAGCAGATTCCAGTTGCACTTCAGTACCAGCTGCAAAATAGTTTTCGCCGCTGGCCGACTGTGAGTAGATACGAAAACTACGAGCAGCAGGAATACATGAGTCATTACCAGGCACTATTTCGACCAAAAACACTTGAACAGAAAGGAACCCTTTTCTCTTTCGCAGGCCGACTTCGAGCAGTGGCTCAACATCATGGCGCGTCAGCAGCAGCCCGGCGCCCACACCGCGGCCCGGCCAACGTCGCCCCTAGGCGAATCCAACGCTAACCTGCTTGGCAATTCGCGCGAGCCGGCCGCGAGCCTTCGCTCTACAAAGGCCGCCCGCGCGGACGTCGGCGCCCCCGACGAGCGCGCGGAGCGCGCGTCGCGGCCGCTCAGCGCACCGAACCGGTCCGCACGAGAGAAAAAAGAGGCCCCTTTCGTGGGCGATGATAGTAGAAGAAGGGACGGGGCGCTGAGCCCAAGCCCGGTGGAAAGCCCCGGGCAGTCGTTCGCGCGCGCACCGAGGAGCGCTTGGGGCGCTGGCGGGTCCGCCGCCAGCACGCCGTCGGCTTTTCAGGCTTCGGACGTGGCGTCGCCCGCGTCTTCGGCTGCTTTCTCGCCATCCAGTTTCCCTGCGGCAAGGGCGCACGAAAATCAGGAAGCGCCGCAGAGTAGCAGGTTTGACCGACGCAAAGATGCGGGCTCTACGCTAGATGGATCGGGGGATAGAAATAGTTCCGGGGCCGGGCCAGGCAGGAGGAGAGAGCCTGGAGCGGATTCCGCTACGGACCAGAACGGAAGGCCCTTGTCTCCCAGTACGCAGTGGGCGGTCCAGCGCGCGGCGCCGATCCTGACGGGAAACGCGGAGGCGGACGCGGACATCATCGCGTTCTATAAGGCGCGCGAGAAGCTGCTAAGTAACGCGCGCCTATCTGGGACGGCCGCGCCGCAAAGCGCGCAAGGTGGCAGACAATGAGGACGCCTTGTGTACCGTACCGCGTCGGGTCCTTAGGTTTCCCGAGTGAGAAAGTAATTGGAAGATCCCAAGTCCACTCTGAAAGTCTTGAGTAGTGTCCGTTGAAAACAAGACGAAAACAAAAATACAAGTTCATTCTCTGGTAACGAATTCGTTGTACTGATCAATGTCAGAATGTAGCTCACATCAAGCCTTTCAAATGCCGATCACAACCAGCAGCTCCGCGCCAGCGGATGCTCTCATGTGTAAACGGCATGCATGACGGTAGCACGCCTCCGGCAAAATGAACTTATACGGTGGATCAGCTGATGCTCTGCTTTAACGACCTTCTCAAAATAGTGAAGAACGGTCATCAGCTTATCAACACTGCAAGCTTCTGGTCCAGATTAGAAATGCAATCTCACCCGGAGGCTTCACGTCCACCGGCTGGAAGCTGTCCCTCACGATGAGGTCATTGATTTTCGTTGGGGCAAAATTTAAGGAGGCTAACTAGCTCTAGCCTGGCACACTTACGCAAATCCCGCGTTGCAGCCAAGTGCAGCCGCTCAAAGCAATTAGACCCGCGTCTTAGCGGGTCAGATAAATTACCACCTTCAAGTCGATCATGCATGTGTCGTACGGGAGTTGGGGCTTGCACTCCACGATAATCGAACGGGCTTACAAGCATGGCTGGATGGATAAATGTCTGAATGTAACAAATCAGGCTACTCTGTAGAATTTGCGGCTCTAGTTTTTCCTGCTCATTATCCACGTGCTTCCGTAACTAAATCTGCTACTTACCCATCTGTGTGCATCGGTCTACGTACTAAACCAAGGCCCTTCGCACCACTGGGGGGGACGCTATTTGAGTAGAAGTTCTCAGATGCACGTTCTGAAGGTGCATACCCGAACTAAGTTTGAGCAACAAAACTCCTTCCATGAAGCAAGCTTGTACGAATCCTAGCTAGTCGGTTTCTGTGCCGCCCACTTCCTTGCCTCTAACGCCAAGCACGTGCACGCTTGAGAAATCACATAGCTGATGGAGGCGACGGGAAGGCTAAGGTACATATGGCGCAACCAGATGTCGTAGTCGCTGGTCGGGGGAAGGATGAAGTTGCACGCGACCCACGGCAAAAGTAGGAACGTTACGATACAGACTGCCCCCTTTGCATCAGCTTTCAGAAACCAGTACTGCATTCTCATTGCAGCTCCGTCGTGAAAGTCTCAGTCGAGGGGCGGCTTCGTTTGATCAGATCTGGACAGATGAATGCGCGTGAGATGAGTAGAACAGTCAGGCCAACACTGATGGGATTCCGTCGAAGTTTCGACAGTCGCGATCGGAAACGACGTTCCACATACGCTATCAGACAGATAAGGTATAGTGCGGGACACATTGCTTTCTAAGAGTGCGGTGCTAAAACATCAAAGGAGGACTCAGTGCAGATTCTCGGCTAGGAAACCACCTGTTCTTCAGAGACGTGTTTGATATCAGAGGAAGTCCCAATGACGAACCGCAATCCGCAAATGAGCGCTCATCCTTCGTGTGGCAATTAACATCCAAAGAGTACACGTACACAGAGTGAGTCAAAAGTAACTCGTTGAAATACACCTTGACTTTTGGGAGATCGTACGGGCGGCAAAGCCTTATCGGCAGACCTAACACGAGGAAGCGACCGGACTTGGTTGGGAGTTCGATCCGATCGCTTTCAAATCTCATTTCAAGAGAATCCAGTAAAAGGGAAGGGAGGGACATGGCAAGTTAATGTGAAGACCCGTTTGACTCATAATGATGAAGACGCAGACAAAACAGCAAAACGAGTAGTGTCCTCTGGACTCACGGCAATGCCTTCCGGAGTTCGCAGCACTCCTGGACCGCTGACACCAGCTCAGACACGTCGTCAGTACAGCGGCGGAACGGCATGTAAACCCCAGCCCAGGCCGGCGTGATGGCGTACAAATCGAGCAGCTCGATGTCGCCTTTGATGAACAGGTTGTTCGTGAGCGCGTAGACGTCAAGCGGCGCCCCGCTCGCGCGCGCGTCGGGGGCCCAGTGCGCCCAGGCGGTCAAGAGAGTGAGCGCGCACACGCCCAGGAGCGGCGTCTCGATCAGCAGCTTGGTGGCGTACAGCGCGCGCTTCTTCCTCGCGGCTAAGAGGTTTACGGTGACGTCACTCCTGAAGGAGCGGCTAAGAACAATTGTTAGAGATATCTCTTCAACGCAACGCGAGACACTGCTGTTTCAGTAGTTGAGTTTCAGGACTTGAGATCCAGAGTTCGGCCAAAACTTGCTCTAAGGTTCAAAGACAAGAGGAAGGGTCTAAGTATCTGGTGACAGAATGACCTTCAAATGACATGCAGGCTGCACATCGAAGTGTTATGTATACTCAGCTCTCAAGATGCGGAGATTTGAGGTCTTCCGTTTGATTGTCAGATAGCCCCTGGCCACCGTGATAACGCGGCTTACGAGCATTGTTCTGCTCAGAAAAGCTACACACACGCGTGGACACTTTAGAATCCCCTCTTTGGTTTACCAAACTCCGTTACCTTTCGTGATTAAACACCATGCTGGTCTGAAAGATTCTGAAGATTGAACTTAAAAAAACACTTCGCCTGCAAAAAGTAAGTGAGCAACACAACTCCAGTCACCTGTCATCATCGTCCTCCTCGTCCGAACTGAAGCACATCAGAACTCCGGGTCTGCGTCTCCTCTGCCTGTCAAGGCCCTTGGAACCAACGCAGAAGGACGAAGACAAAAGACTTCTCTTCGCCAATCTCGTCTTCTCATGATAAGGCTGGAGTCCACAAATACCCTGCTCGACAAGGGGAAAAGTGGTCTCTTTGATTGCAATTCACTGCAACAGATTCGCTTCGAGAGTCTGAACTGCTAGGATTGGTTGGTAGGATATGTAAGTATCTGATTGGCACCTTGTTAAATCGTCTAAGATCCGTGTGGAGCAAGATGAATTTATTCTAAAATGTAGGACGCACGTGATGCGAAGCTAAGGTCAATAGTACTTGCTCTTGATGCAGATTGCAGACTGCAGAATGCGGTTCACAGTAGCTTTTGGAGGACCTGGACCGCTGCTTCTGCCATTAATCCCGCACAAGCTTAGAAGTGGCTTCTAGTGGTGGACAGACAATATATATAAGTATCTGTGCGCTTCTCATCAAATCTCTGATGAATTCCGGTATTAGCAATTACATCCTTCTGCTGTTTGAAGTCACTATCTGCAAAAGCTTGGTTCTGAATCATCTTTCAACAAGTGAAGGCCTTGTTTGCAGATTTCCAATATCTTCGAGAGAGAAGCCACCCAAACAGCTCATTCAAAAACCAGAATCGGCCACAAATCGGCTGTCGATCTTGCTCTGCTAGCATGCTTCTTTGCTGGTTGAAGCATGCAGGCGTGGATATACAGGCTGAAAGCACACAGAATGCCTATCCAAATTGTCAAATGTGCCACCAGATTTGTTCAGAGGTTCCATCGCGAAGAAATGCATGGCGAGAAAATACTCACCAGGGAATTGAATTCCTCATTCAAAGACCTCATCCGGGGTCCCAAGCTGATTACAGAGCAAGAAGGTGAGAAGACAGTGGAGACCCTTGCCATGCTTTTGCAGGACCGAAACCAAGCTTCGAGCTGACCGCTCTCCGTCAAAACATCATGTCTGATTCTTGCCAAAGCACCGCCCTGGCTTACGAAAAAGATGATTGCAAAAAGGGCTCTGAGTTGCCTCAGTTTTTGATCAGCATATTCTCCTGACCCCACCACCTTAGAGCAGAACTGTCACAATATGACTCCATGCGGTCAGGCAGTCTACCCCTTTTACATCAAGTCTGTTTAAGCATCTGCTTTGTACACAGGAGCTGAGACTCTGCATGAGCAGGAGTCTACTGTGCGTGTCCTCTTAGCGCATCTGCACAAGTTCCTTCGCGCAAGGCAACCAGGTTCTCTTCTTCGGCTCATCATCTGTAGATTTATGTAAACAGGGCCTGTCTTGGGCGCTTGGCGGAGTGTCGAGCGCTGCGGCCGCGCTGGTCAGAGCGCGCGCGACGATCAGATTTCCCCCTCCCTCTTATGTAGACTTCGGTCGAATTGGCGACCAAATGGGAAAGAGGTCCTTGTGTTGATACATAAGGAGCTTTGCCGTGCGCAACTGCAAAGGCGCTCAAAAGTCACACAAAATACAAGTCTCCTTTAATGATGGATCTCAATCACTACAGATAATGTAGGGAATTGTATGGCGGTATGGTCAGTGACGCTCTCGAAGTCGACCTGTGAAAGTTGCGCTTCCAAGGGGGGCCGTCAGAAGAAGAGGCAGCTGAATCTCTGAACCGAGGATCAAGTAACTCACGAAGCAATCTTTTCCATGTTTGATGATCAAACAGATCTGCGAGAAACATTGACAGGGTAGTTCAGTCAAAAGGCCTCTTGGAGCTTGTTCCAAGCGCGGCAAAAGCATGGCCAGCGTCTCTGGATTCATTTCTACTTCTTGCTCTGTGATCAGCTTGGGGCTTCGGACAAGGTCTCGAAGGAAGAATATTGAGTTCCTGGTGAGTCTTCCTTCTTGCCATGCAATCTTTCCAACCAAGTCTTTCAAAGATCTCGGTGGTACTCTTTGTGCTGAGAGAATTGTTGATCAAAGAGAGCCTGTGTGATCATTCTTCACAGCATTTGGATCAGCATGCTTCGAGAGCTTAGAACACGATGAGCGAAATCAGATTTTGTAGCAATCTGAGTGGGAACCTGATTCCAATTGTCATCGGGGTTAGTCAAATAATCTGCTCGAAGGCCGAGGTCTGGCTTTCCTCAAACGATGAGTAAAACATCGTAGAACCCTATGGTATGCAAGAATAGCTTTCAAATGCATCTTTGGAGGAGGATTTTGCAGAAACTATGTTTAAACATGAGAAGAGCCATGAGTTTTGTTCTGACAACTGAGAGCAGAAAATTAATGAGATGCACTCGCTTGTCCAGTCGCACTGGCAGTAAATCTGGCCATTCTGTTGGAGGTCATGGCAAATGAAGAAGCGATGTAGAGCCGTTGGAGATCGTCACAGACTTCATTCGCTACCAAAAGCAAGCTTGTCAAAAAGTCCTCAGCTTAGCAGCACATATGGTTTTTGTTCTACGACGAACCTCATGAAAACTGAGAGGGTTATCGAGTTATGAACATATCCCCTGTTCCACCTTATGATGCTTACTAGCATTTCAGAGACTTTCGAGACATCTGTGGGTTCACTGGTACAATCATCAGACTTAACACGCGTTCTTGAGCAGGGTATCCATGGTCCCCAGCCTTATGGGTCAGCATCAGGGTTGGCGAAGAGGAACCGTTTGTCTTCATCCTTCTGCGTCGATTCAAAAGGTATTGTCAAACAGCGGAGACATCGATCCGGACTGGTGCTGTGCTCCCGCAGGTGAGTACGACCTTTTCGTGTCACTGCATATCATGCTTGACGAAAGATCTCTGTCTTAATCATTCTTCCATAGTCTCAGATTGGCCACATTTGGTTGATCACTGTTGGGATACTGTATCCTAGGAGGAAGTTTGGTTTGTTTTCGCCCGTGCGTTTGAGCAGCACGGTGCTCCTAAGACTCATACAGGGGGCCAGGGGCAGCATAAAACTCGAGAGAGTCCACCACTCTGCTGCCTCTAGACAGCACCTACGAAGCTTGGAGTCGCACAGGTTCTTTGAATATCTTCAACAACTCTTCAAGAGTGGATGTCCTTTCAACACTTGGTCATACGATGCGGCTTGCTATGATTCAATCGCTTTTCAAGCACTCTTCTCTCCGCGCGCGCAGTTGATCCCTCTGATCCCGTAACCTGCCGCTCCTTTCCCAGAGGTTACGAAGTCGCCATCAAGCTGTTAGCCGCCAAGAAGAAGCGCGCGCTGTACGCCACCAAGCTGCTGATTGAGACGCCGCTCATGGGCCTGTGCGCGCTCACTCTCGTGACCGTCTGGGCGCACTGGGGCCCCGCCGCGCGCGCGACCGGAGCGCCAATCGACGTTTACGCGCTCACGACCGACTTGCTCATCAGGGGCGACATAGAGCAGCACGAATTGTACGCCATCATACCCGCTTGGACTGGGGTTCTCGTGCTGTTTAGCCGCTGCATTGAAGATCTGTGTGAGCTGGGAATAGCGGCCAGGAAGTGCTGCAAGCTCCGCAAGAAGTTGCCGTGAGTCCCACAACCTCTTTTACGCATGCAGTTTGCCTCGAGTACCTCTCGTGAGCCTCTTAAGGTGCGAACTAAGATTTGATTCGTGTTGCGTCGGCTGTTTTACAATTTATCTGTAAATTTCTTCGAAGATGAAACAATGCGCTGTCGGGTCCAACGTCCGTTCACTTCCCTGTATGCCTTGTGAACCAACGGAGGTACATCTGAAACCCTAAATAATTTGTCCATTTTGACTTCAATCATTTCTCTGGTCGAAAGCGACGTATTAATTTTCTGCCTTTTCCACAAACAAAACCCATGTCTTCTTCTGCAAGATGACGACGTCTGCTTCAATCTTTAATGCATATAGCCATCTAATCAAGGATATCCTTTGAAATCATCAGGGCACTCATTTGAAGCGTTTGCGGCTCTCCGAAGGAAAAGGAGGTTTGCAGCAATTTGTTTGGTAACCAAAATAGCACTTGTGAACAGCAAGGGTCTTGGTTGATCTCTCCTTCTGTAGTAAAAGCGGTCCTTCCGTTAAAGTGTTTAAAAAGTTCCAAGAAGACCCGTCAAATCATCTCCATTTGCAACTTCAGAAAGAAAGACTTTGCTCAACTCGGATGCCTTCATCGCCCCAGGTCTGAAATCACGGAGCCGACCCTCGACTGGGATTCGGACGATGAGATGAACCTCGAACTGGAACGAGGGGTTCTGCAACCTTTCGCAACGGACGCAGTCAAGGTCGAAGCCTTCTTACTTTCGACGTGGGCTGCGTGGAACTTCATCTTTCCTCCAACCAGCGACTACGACATCTGCTGTAGCAATGTGTACCTGTGTAGCCTTCCCGTCGCTTTGATCAGCTACGTGGTCCAGGAAGCTTGCACAAGTTTAGCGTTGGTGGAGACGAAGAGGGCAGCACAGGATCAGGCAACCTAAAGCTCGCAATGTCTTGCATCTTGCGGGCAGTCATATAGCTCGAAGAGTTTTAAGTTGAGGTTAGAGGCGGACACAGCGAGCAGAACGGACTTGCACTTGAGATCTTTGACTTCATTTAGCGTCACCCCTTTATTGCAAAGGACCTGGATCTGTGCGTTAGCATTTGCAGACAGCGAGAAGGAGCAGACTGCTGATTTACATGAGGACTTAAGCATCTGGATTGCGAATAAACTTAAAACAGAGCGGCATGCTTTCTGTGATGTAACAATTATTGTAGTCCGATGCACCCTGAATCAACATGGCGTGATTGGCGGTATGGTTGACTGCAAGCCCCTTCCGCCCCGTTACGTTGGTATGCATAATAAGTTGGGGATGCAAAAGCCTTAATGTCCACTTCTTTGTAGCGCACCTGCATAAATTCCTTTGCGCGAAGCTCATTTGTAAGAGACGTAATATAAGAGGACCAAGCAGAACCTCTCGCCAATGCGGTCAAAAGTCCGACCGGAACGGAATGGAACGGAACGGAACGGAGCGAAGAGGGGAGTGGAAAAGGCGCGGCGCGGCAGGTATCGAACATTGCGGCCGCGCGCGCGCGACAAGCCCAATCGTAAAAGGGGCCACTCCCGAGGAGGCCGCGCGCGCGTCCGCTCAGGTCCTGAGCCTGAGCGGGGCGCAATGAATCCTTTGAGAACTGAGTGAGAGTGTTTGAGTCTCCAGCTTGAAGCGGAGCTGCTTGCTCAATCGACCTCCCGCACAAGTTTCTTCCACAGTGCAGAGCTGAGAGGCACACATGCAGGCGAACACTTTGCGCTCGAGCTTTTCTGCTGCTGATCCCTACCGTCAGATGCATATGCTCTTCCCTGCCAGGATTTGAGAGACTTTCAGCGGTGGCAAACGTTTTCGAGACTGCTACAGTGCTCAAGTAGTTAGAAAAGGAGAAGGCGTACGCGTCCGCGTCCTATTGGATGGAGCGTCGCGGAAGTTTTACATCTTATGGAACATCATCAATCGCAGTCGGTTTGGCCGAAGCCAATAACCATGCAAACAAACAAGGTTATCTTCTTTAACCGTACGCAAACACAACGTGGTTCAAGGCGCGCTTACCATGTTCACGGTAGCGCCTCTGAACACTCTCAGAAGGAGTTAACCGCTCTCAGCTTAGTAGTATTTAGCCGTCATCCATGCATGCTTACCTCGCATACGGTGAATAGAAGTAGCGAAAGCAGGACAAACTTACAGCAGCCAGCAGGTCAGGACAAAGTGTTTGCCTAACCGATTAGCGTGAGCTAGATTCGATTTGATCGATGATCCCGCTAGGTGGTGCACCTGCGGCTATGAAATCAGATTTCAACCAGGTCTCGACGTGTCCGGGCCATCTGTAGTATGGGAAGAGTCGTCTTTTCCAGCTGCACAAGCAATACTGCTTCAAAGTCAAACATCATCCAAGCATACGTTGCTCTGTTCTTGAGTCGCTGGTAGATAGAAGGCCAGATGCCAATGATGTAGGGGATACATGCAAGTGAGGAGGCAACGTCGCTGGGAATTCCATCATTTCTGTTGGACCCGCCTGAGGAAATTGACTAGAATACATGCGTCCATTACACGCTAAGCTACTTTGGGTAGCCGTGCTTTCAATCAATCATCCTTGCAAGGATGAGGTGGTAGATTTGGCAGAGACTCTCTCTCTCGACCATCATGATAGATATGCATCAGCGGGCGGCGTTGCAGCAAGGACGATGCGGCAATCAAAGAGTCTCTTGATTCGCGTCCTATGCAATGCGAAGATTTCCAACGTGGATCGATCCGCTATCATTTCTGATCGAGAAGCAGTAAGGAAACATAGAGACAGTACTTCATATTTGGAGCAGGCCTAATAACCCCTGGTTTAGCCTCTACTCAAAACCAAACAAAAAGCAGCTTGATCCAAAATCCTGCCAAGGACGGTGACTTGAAGGCTCTTAACTGCCCCACTTCCGAACCGCCCACTTTCTTCCCTCCAGAGCTAGGCACGTGCACATGCCGAACATAAATTCTCCAACAAAGTAGACGGACAAGCTGAGGAAAAGGGCGTGGCCCCACAGTTTGTCATCGGAAGGGTTGGGAGAGACGCGATTCGACACTGCCAGCCCCGTGAACAGTATGAACCCAAAGGCAAGTCCCCACAGAAAGTCCTGCTTCACAAGCTCGTGTTGTTCCGCGAGAGATGCCTCGTCCTCCGAGTCCCACCCGAGGTGCGGCCCCGCCTCATCGGATCTGTATGAGAAAAGCGCCGAAAGAATGATGCGGAGATCTGCTACCAGAAAGTCTGAAATATTAAGCACACGGAAATCCTTCTCGTTCAAATTGTGAGCGATAAATTCTGCTTAATTTTGTAAGAAGCCAAGAAAGCGGTCCCCTACACAATGAAGAGCTAAAATTTCAGACGCAGCTGCAAAGAGAAGAGGCCTGCACCAAGCAAACCCGACCAGGTTTGAGGAATACGGCATACAGCAATGCGTCTGAGGTATTCTTCTGTAAAAGTGGCGAAATCGAAGGGGGACATGCAGAACCCTTGGTTCCAATCCAGCACTTCAGAAATTCAATCTAGCATCCATGGTCTTCTATGCGATCATCTAGCAGTTTTGCTCATGCTTATGACTTTTGTAAATTTCTGATACCACGGTACATCATCTCGCAAAGAGCGTTTCTGTAGTGGCAGGCCTCCATCCAGTGCCATGACCTGAAAGCATTCCAGATACATGGCGTTATCCTCTAAAAAAAGCCAGGAATGCGGGCAATCTCACAGACAAGACCACAACTGCTTCGGTACTTACGGAAGGGCCCTGTACAGCTTGAAGCAGTCTCTGGCCGCCCTCTCGAGCTTGACCATGTCTCCCCAGCAGAGCTTGAAGAGTTCGCCTCCCGCAAACCAAGCGAACAAGAGCGCGTAAAGGACGTCCTCGGGCTCCGCGCTCGCGCGCACGCAGTCGCCCCAGTGCGCCCACGCGTTGAGCGCGCACAGCCCCACGAGCGGCAACTCGATCAGCAACTTGGTAGCGTAGAGCGCGCGCGTCTTCTTTGCCGCCAGCAGCTCCAGGGCGAGGGGACTGCGGGGAAAGAGAGGAAGATTGAGTGCGCAGTCTTAGCTTCGGCTCCGTGAGACTTACGACGTGTCTTTGGAGCGAAGTTGAGAGTGCTTGATACATTTGCTTCGAATGAACAGATCCCACAGAAAGCAGCCACATTTTGAAAGCAAAGCAAGCCAAGCGACTATGAAGAACACGCTATAAAAGAAGATCGGTGCATAATGTTTCGATCGAATAGGATTTTCCGGTCCAAGAAATCCTAGGTTCTGCCTAACTGCCACGCAAGCTTTTCAACCCTTAGGCTCCTTGCAACCCTTGTCTCGAGCATCGTGAATCTGTTTCAAATGATACGCATGTGAAGCTTTGACAAGAGAACAAATGTCTTCTTTACCTGTATTCTTTGTCTTCCTTCGTTTGCAACGAAGAGCACTTCACCACTCCAGGTCCCCATCTGCTCTGCCTGTTCAGGACCTTCGAACCATAATAGAGACCCCTCCTGACTGGTAATAGCCTTGGGTCATGGTATTTGAAGATATGGATACCCTGCAGCCAAGAAGTTGCCCTGGTAAGTTGCTTTCAAAAGAAATATTTTGGCCGAGTAGGGTCTATATCGGGGCTGAGATAATACCCTAAGGACACAACAAACCTGAACGTGGAGGAAGCTCTCTTGTGAAGTGAAGGCATCCTAGAGACTACGTGTGGAAGTCATGCTTGGGAAAATCTTGTTAAGGATCTTTTTGAATGCAGAGGGCCTGCCAAAAAGAAGCAGACTTGAAACTTTTAGTGACTTGGATGGCGCAGAACGAACATAGATATCTCCATTTCAAGCCTGCTGTAGTCTCGAATCCCTCCATAGTTTTGGTATGCTTTCAAAACCATATCATTGTAGTTTAAACAGCTCTAGCAAGAGATGCAACATCGGAATCAGTGGTACCTTGAATTGCTTTTAGAGTCCTCCAAAAGTAATCAGGACTCCTGTAGCAGGAGCGTGAGAATGTGTTCCATAAAAGGAAAAACAGTCTTGAAGATGTTGAATATCAGCCTCGAGTAAATGGTTCCTTTCTGCATTAATCACAAACTGCCTAGAAGCATGCGCCAGAAACCAATTTAAGCAACCACGCTATCCTTCGCAAAAGCATGCACACTTGGACCAAAGAATAAGGACGAAATACTCACTGCAGGTCTCCTCTGAGTCCCTGATCTGCAAATCATCTGGAGTCTCAAGCTGCCAAGAGAGGCAAAACTTGTACAGCTAGTAGCAACGTTGGCCATGCTTCCTTCCTGGCAGAATACGCGTCAACCTGCGCAAATGTGACTTCGCTCAAAACCCGATCTTCTGAGCGGCGCATTCCCCTGATTGCTTACTTGCAGGGCAGGGATCTATTCGTCTGCAGCAACGGGCGGCTTATCTTAGCAGAGGCGGGCACTCAACCCAGACCAAAGTCTCCGTCTGGTCAACCTGCGCCTCTGTGAGCTATCCTTGGATTGGGCTCTTTTTCAGGAGGCGCGAAAGCAGTTCAGATGGGGCCGCGGCGCGCACTAAAGATTCAAACCCTTGGATATCGATGCAATCCTGTGCAAGCCCCTGGATCTGCTTCGTCTCCTCGTCTCTTCCTGTCGCCGGCCCGAATCTTGCACGTCCTGAAAGTACTCTACAATAGTTTTTGACCATATCCTGAATTTGGGCCAAAGAGTGAAGTCGGTCAAGACTCTGCTGACGTGGCACCCGCAAGCTGTGTACGGAAGGCGCCTCAAGTCTAGCATATAGTAGCGGTTTCCGACGGAAGATCTCTTAATACCAAGCCAAGGTTTGCGTCAACCCCTGCCTTGGCTGACGACAAGCTAAGGAAGCACAGCATCTTTTGTACCCATGCTGGCGTACCAACTTCTTTGAGCAGTCACCAAAGTGAAAGCTTGGTTTCTGAGGAGCTCTTTGAACTACTCTTATCTTGACGCTTTTCAGAGTCCTCGTTGTGGAGAAAATCGCTGAAATCTGAGAGGTTAAACCCCTTTTAAGAACGGTGAGAACGTTTCACTAGCCATACGGGTGCCTGCGAGCCTTCCAAAACGCCGTTCCAGGTGGGAAATGATGCTGCAGTCTGGGCCAGCAGATGATAGAGATCACTATCATAGCACCATCATGAAGATGCCAAACCATCACTGACCACGCTGGCACCTGGATACTGGTGGTGTGCGCAAATTTGGACGGGCTATAAGCCGCAACAGTAGCAAGCTTCATTCTTCGTCTGTGCTCGTTAGCGCATATGTATTTTTCGTTTAGGAAGGGCCCATGTTGCAAAAGGTCGAGGAAGAGGATCCGCATGCTCTTAGAGCGCTGTTTTCATTAGAGAATTATCAGAGTTTCATCAGAATCCATACGCTGTGCGCAGCGCATGAATTTTGCGTTCAACACCCCGAGTTCGAAGGCGACAGCCTGAACGATTCTAACCAAGATAAGAAGGAAGCTGTGGTGGGACACTCGACCACCAGCCACCAGGGCTTTATATCGCAAGTCCGCAAACCACTTTCGAATCTGGACGCACTTTCTCAACGCACTCTCCTCTTGTAAGGAGGGGTCGCGCCCGCAAGCTTAATGTGCAATCAAACAGAGCCGTACTCAGTACGTTTCAAGGCATGATAAACAAAGACCTACAACTCTTCCTGCGTATTGCGCGTGCTCGTACTCAGAATGACAATCAGCCAGGTTCTTAACAGAAGCTTCTTCCTTAGGGCGCCGAAGTCTGCTAATACAAACGCGCGGTTGGAGGGCAATCATCAATCGGGGTCTCGCCTTTACTGCCTTTCCTCTACCTCCGCACGTTTAGGGCCAAGACCGAATCCTCGTCAGCGCTCGCGCCACGTGTTCACCGCCCACTTCCGTGCCTCTAACGCCAGGCACGTGCACATGTGGAAAACGACTCCCCGGACAACTTCGACAGGCTCCCCGAAAAGCCACAGATGCCGCGCCCAGACGTCGTATTCGCACTTGGGGGGGAAGACGCAGTTGCACGCAGCCCACAGCAAGACGAGGAGACCCTCAGCACAGACCCCCCCCACCGCAGAGACGGTCGCAAGCTCGTGGTGTAGTTCGAGTGACTCCTCATCGTCGGTGTCCCAGTCGAGGGGCAGCTCCTCCTCCTCGGATCTGGGCAGATTGATCGTGTTGACCGTGAGTCAGGCAGAAAGTAGTGTTGTGCTAATGACTGGACGTAATCGACGCGCGCACACGTGTTTTGCCTCCATTTTTTGAAGATCGGAACCGTTCAAGTAGGAGAATCTGCGGTCGGAGCAATCGATTTTTTTCAATGGTTTACGGGGCATATCAAAGGGTCTAATAAGGGCAAAGGGCTGCCAATGCAAGCCGAAGGGCAGTATCTTTGCCTTATTTCTGCGCTTCGCTTGAAGAACCTTGGGATGACTTGGATCTATGTGGAAAGACATCTCATGCGTCAGAGTAGTCACGTTCTAGGGCAAGAGAGCACCGGGAGGAGCATCCTAATGTACAAGAGATATGATTCTACCAGAGAAATTTCTCACTCCTTGCAACTCTAGAGCGTGGGAAAGAGTGTCTTTTCCCGCCTTGTCGTGCCAACTTCCCGAGCAGCACGCTTTCCGTGGCACGCTATTACGCGGTGAGAAACGATACAAGCTTCTTGGTTATCGAACTTATCCAAGCCTCGAAGGAGCCCAATCCAGACTACAGAAGGAAGCCGGTCCGTACTCAACACTGCAAATCAGAGATTACGAAGAGTGAATCAGATTATCGGCCGGACTTACAGCAGGATCCTGCGCAGCAAGGTGTAATCTTGCGCCGCCTTCTTGAGAGACACCAGGTCCTGCGCGCAGGGAGTCAGCAGCGTGTATGCCCCTGCCAAGGCCAGCGCGAGCGCGTAACCCGCGGCCGGCTCCCCGCTCGCGCGCGCGCTGTCGCCCCAGTGCGCCCACACGTTGAGCGCGCACAGCCCCACGAGCGGCGCCTCGATCAGCAGCTTGGTGGCGTAGAGAACGCGCTTCTTATTTGCGGCCAAAAGCTCCAGGGCAACGTCACTGCGGGAACGGAGTCGAAGATACGGATGGTTCTGCGTCAGCTGACTCTATTTTTTCTAAATCTGTGCTTTTTGGTCGGAAGTAAGCCATAACGTTGTTCTGCTTGAAGCACTCTGGATCCTTGCTTTAAAAGTTTGATAGACGCCATCGACATTTGCTGTGCGGGGAAGAATAAAGGGTAAAGATGGCAGGTCTGGTAACACAGTGAGACCGCACACTGTGATTTATCCTTTCGGAAGCGAACAGTTGCGGATTCTTAGAAAAGACGAATAATTTACACTCGACTCAAGATGTTCATCTTTTCTAAGAATTGGCAACTTTTCGCGGGTTCATAGAGAATGCTCTTAATCTCTATCTTCGTTCCGACCAAGTATTGGGGACCTCGACTTGTCCAAATGGATACTTTGAGCAGCAATCAAGAGCATGCCTCTGCGTTCCACTCGCAGCGTCCGTTGCCACCAACTCTCTAATCTCGAGATAGCTAGAGTATCCTGTTGCTCAGGTACAGAATTCAAACAATGCTACTGCAGGTGCCGAGAAAGTGGCTGAGGCCTGGTTGTTTCAAATCAAAATTGGCAATCGATGCAACGGATTAACAGAGGGGATTATTGCTTACCTGACTGCGTCTTCCTGCTGCTCTCTTGAGGAGGAGCACGTCACTATTCCGGTTCTCCATCTCTTCTGCCGCCGGGTATGAATCCTCGAAACGCGAAAAGTACCCTTCTGTGCTAGCCCATGACTTGCTCCACGAAACTCAGACGCGCTTGCTTCCTGTAGAAAAGCGATCCAATGAACCGTGCCTGAGTACCATGGCTTGCAGGAATGAAACAGTCAAAGCCATTGGAGAAAGCTCCTATGTATCCTGACATATTCTCAGGTTCTCAGGCAATTTGGTCCCAGAATCTCCAAGTGAGAATTGCTCAGAGCTCGTCTTTGCTGGCAAATGTATTGTCCTGTAGAAGATCTATAATGCACCGAATAATCGAACCAAAATGAAAACATTTTAACCTACTAGGTGTCAGGTCGGAAGAAAAGAGGAAATTTGAGACTGACTGGCCTTGAGTACGAATTAGCACTTCTTGTAAAGACACAAAATGTCATTGAAACATCCTGGCCCACCGTTTGTGAAAATTTGATAGAGATTAGAAACCTTAACTACATATGATGCATACCTTAATCTTCTAATCTCTATCGAGTTTTCACAAACGGTGGGCCTTGGAGATTCTTTGCAGTATTATTGCTCTGGCATGGGGATGAAGGTGACTCCCACTATTTCCTAATTTTCAGATTCGATGCTCTGGGTTAAGGGATTCTGATTTTGTACACTGCATTAAAAGCTCTCCTCAAGATGATCATCCTAACAGATCTACAAAGCATGCACGATTGAGTTCCGTCGCCCGCTGCAGATCCAAAAGCCATCTCGAGAACCAGCAAGCTGGTTGTATTGTGCTTCAGATGACGAATTAGCACACTTTTTCAGTCGAAGAAACGTGCATGGTAAACCAAAGGACTTACCAAAACTCTTGTATCAAGCCTCTGCTCTCTCTTTGAGAAGCTCAAGCTGCTGAGGGAGCTCATAGGTGCGCAACAACGAGACACGCTTGCCATACTCCTCGGCACCCACACTCCGCTCAAACTCCACTACTTTCACAGCCTTCGACCTGCAACTCTCTCAAATTGGATTAGCTGACGGAGAATAACTGAAGACATGAAAGCCTATGATGCTTTCGGTTGGAGTCCACACCGGCAGCAACAAAACGTAGGCCGCTCCGTCTTCGGACAAGCAGATCTGACCAGAAGATACAACTGCAGCTGCGTGCTGACCCTGATCTCCCCTGCTCTCCTAAAAGTGCCTCCCCAGAACCTCATGCGCTTCGCGGACAAGAGTTCCTGGATGCCCAGAAGAAACACGCACTACGTTGTTGAAGGCTTTGGCAGGTGCAAGAGGCGCCCTGATCAATGGACTCGGTTTGCGCGCGCGCCGGCACGAGTCGTCGCGCTGTTGCTCTGCCTGCATCAGTCTTGTGACTTCTCGGTTTTGTCAAACATATCTTGACACTATGCGCGTAAGGCAGACTTGCTCGGTCTAGTCTGCCTGCAAATGCTACGACATGCATGCGCGTCTCCATAACTCATGAGCCCCTCTCGAACGAGTGGATAATCAAAGACCGAGTGTCAAGCCACGATTAACGGCAAGTTCCTTTGATTGGCTCCCACATCTTGGTGTATCTGTGCAAATTGTGCATGAGTCATGACGATCTCCGTCTCACAAAGAATCGCAGGCGAGCACGTTTCAAAGCCAACCGTCACTTTATACAAAACTCGCGTTGCATTGTTGCCCATTTGCGCAGCTCAATTTCACACAGGCGCCGCAAATTGTTCGAAGTGAAGTTTGCCCTTTGGGCTGCGTATAACAGAACGGGTTGATCACTGCCTTCCCTCAAAACGACTTTACTTGACCGTATGTAAAACTTGGAGGCGAGGTCAACTTTGACCTTCTGTCCGTAACATGCCTATCACGAAGCATCATCAAATGGTCTAGATAGAGCACCGGACGTTCGCAGCCTCGCCGGTCGCCTTCACCTCATTCCAAAGCCCTCCCACACGTCCGACTGCACAATAATCTCCAGCTGTTTGCGCATAGCGTATAAGGACTTATACTCGGGAAGAACCAGCTGATAGAAGCACGTATGGGCTGTCGGCAGCCCGTCTTGCGTGCCGCCTTTCCAAATGTGAAACTTAGACGGCAGCGCCGCGAATCCCGCCGGCGGCAGAAACTCCACGGAAGTGGCGAAGAAGAGAAGACGCCGGCGCTGTGGCGGAGTAAAGCCCTCGACGCACTGCCAGAACCACGTGACGTGGCGACACGTGGGCAATAAGTCGTGGTACTCGGTGTGCTTCTGCCAGTCGGCGATGGACAGGTCCTCCAGGTCCCCATCGAGCGGCCACCCAAAATTCTGGAGAGCGGATGACAGTTTTCGTGAGTAAGGCATATCCAGGACTGCTCTCGACGCCTCCGCCTTTCAAATGGTTCCTTCTCACACTGTTTCCGTACTTGGACACTCGGTTGATTGAAACCATAAGGAGTTCAGACCGTCATGCAAAGGGGGAGCGGAGATGCAATGAGTGTACTGAGGTTTTCAATCGTTTCCTTCGGCTGCAAAGATTCTGCGTTCTTAGGCGCTCGTTCATAGGAGCACGTCCAGACAAAGTTTATGTACTCAAACACGCTTCGCTTCTCATCGATACGATGAGAAGTGACAAGCGAGATAATTTCAGTGTTGGAACAAGAATAGTTAGCCTGCACCATCAGTGCTTGCAGATCTTATCAATGGTACTGAATGATACTTAACTTAAAACAAGCTCGCACAGATCGACATGAATGCGGAGGTCCATCGCCTTGACGCATTGGCAGCTGAACTCATCCGATCGAGGACAAAATTACAAAAATATTGAAGAAGTGGGCTGAACATTAGTGGAGGAATTACACGAGAAACAGATATAGGAGAAAAAGACCTTACGCAAACGAGTTAAGCAGGGACCGATTCACTCATGCCCAGCACACCCCCGCCCTTGTCTAGCACAATATAGTCCCTTTTTCAGAGTCTGATTATTCCAGCCCACTTGAAGCCACCACTCAGAGGGAACCCACTCACCCCCCCGTTCAACGGCAGCAGAAACTCCCGCAGCGTCACTCCCTCTCTCAGCACGTCTCCAAGGCCCCCCGCCAGCGCGGCCGCCTGCTTCTCCACCGGGGTTACCAGCTGGGTTACGACCTTGCGCGCCACAAACCCCTCCCGGTTAGCGGCCGTAACTACGACGTCGCGGCCGCCTTCGCACAGCGGAACCTCCTCGGGCGCACCCAGCCGCCGCTCGACGGTGCACACGAAGGGGAGGCTCGCGGCCGCCAGCTGCAGAAGAGACCAAAGCATGAGGGTGGAAGTCAGGAGTAGTAAGCGGCAAAGGTAAGAATTACCACCCTGGGACGGGCGGGGTTAAGTTTGGCGGTCTCAGTTCAGTACTTCAACTTCACTGCTTTGCTTGGTGTTTCTGAAACTTACTCATCCTGAATCCAAAAGTTGAGGCAAAAAAGCAAGATTGAGCCTGTTCTGATCAGAACCTTCTTCCGTTCTGCCAACTGCGTTGTAGTTCGCGATGGGTGCTTTCCTTTCTTTTGGGTTCTCATTCTCACATGACGCTTGAAGGTTGCAATATCGTGAATACCAAACGTTCTAAGCTCAACGATGTGGACCGCACAAGGGGCTTGTTACCTTATGCTGCGGAAAGCGCGATCGCGGGCTTCAAAACAAAATTCTTTTCTTTGCAAAAAGGTTTCAAAGCTCCGATCTGCAGGCCTGAATACCAAGATAGCTTATACAATGCTCCTTTCGCAGTCCGTTCCCGAGTTCTCGCTTCTTTCAATTGTCGTCTCCTCTCACGAGTCGTACTGAAGCGACCACATCAAGGGACGTACAGAGATAGCGCAGGTAGAAAGGCGTGACGACGACAAACCAGAAGAGCGGACTGAACACAAGCAACCAGATCCATCAAGTCCATCAAGATCTCTGTTTGCTTCAATAGCGATGGGAGGCATCTTGCATGAGAAGCGAGAGACGTCAAAAAGTTCCCAACATTGCGAACACGTAGGCCGTCTTTCAAAAGTTGAATGTGCTCCTTCCTCAGATAAGCCTCTCACCTCCGCATCGTCCATCTCCAGCAGCCGCGAGCAGCTCGCGTACAGTTCGGGGTCCGCGTCCTGGACGCTTCTTAGCAGCGTCCGAGCGTCCGCATCCTCCAACGGGCCCAGGAGCACAGCGCATAGGATCGATGAAAAGCGGACGCCCAGCGGCGTGCCGTTGGCCATGGCCAGTCCGAGGAGGCGTCCGCAGAGCGCGAAGTGCGCGAGGTGTCCGGGGTTGATGTCGGACGCGGGGTTTATGTGGAAGCGGCGGCGGTCGCGCGGGGAGGGCGCGAAGAGCGCGGCCGCGGGGTCGAAGAGGGCGCGGCTGACCTGGCGGGGGAAGAGATCCTGCGAGTCTTCTGAGCCGATCTTGTGCGCCGGCAATACCAAGACGAGATGTGGATACAATCGATTCGCTAATGGGGATAGAAGCGAACCCTTTGGCGACTATTTCTAAACGGTAAGGAATAAAGAGGTCGGACTACGGTCTCGTGTAGGCAAGAGGGGCGAAAGTGAGTGAGGGCTGGGGGCTATTGGTCATAAGAATGGTGTGAGACGGGGGCTTAGCATTTTGAGGAAGATTAAGAGGGAAAGAAGGATGGAAGTGAAAACGATGGGAAGTAAGACAGGGTCTTGCAGCAGATTGGGCGACGGATTCGAGAATCCAAAAGTATCCGAAGATCCTCAATACTTTCGAAGTGAACACAAGTAGACGATTGTTTAGAAACACGCACACAACAGTGTCGAGTATTCTTCTTGTTAGCCATCCATAGAGACAAGAGTTGCAAACACAACCCGAGCTCCTCACCTTATAAGAGGTCATCGGGAGTGCTGGCTGTGATTCCGGATGCAAACACGACGGGCAAACCATCTGAACCACCGTTGCAAAATCACGCAAAAACGTAGAAACGTTGCGAATGATAAACGTCAGCCAGGTCTGGGGGAAGTGCTTCTCTGGCCAGTTTTCAAATTGGTTCACGATCCAAATCAGACAAGCACATTCTCGAGTCCTCACCAAAGTGAAGAACTCGCGCAGAAGCCCCGGGCCCGCCCCGTCCTCCTCTTCAAAATGCACCGTCAGCCCGCCGGCCAGCCGCTCCTTTGGGACGTCCGCCAACTGCTCCAGAGCGTCCGAAAGCAGTCCGGGGCCCCGCGCGACTGCCACGTGGAACGGAGTGTCGTCCGTTCTCGCCACGCAGAACCGCACCCACTGCTGCTGTGTCTGCGGCGCAAGTTTCGGTGCGAAGGAGGGGACAGCGCAAAGCGCCTGGAGAAGAGTGGGTTCGCTGGCGCGTGCGTGTAAGCTATTGGCTTCGCATAAGCTATCGGCCTGCAAGGCGCCGGCGGTCGCGAGGTCGAGGCGTATGAGCTGGTCGACGAGCGCTCCCCGGGACTCGAGAAATAATACGAAGCGGTTTTCAAGGAGGGGCGTGATGGCGACCATTGCAGCTAGCGCGCAGAGCAGAGCGGTCGCCGGACGGGCGTTCGTCTCGGAACAAACGGTTGAATCCAACGCAGGGATGCTTCAGCGCCGACGTAAATGTGCTCCGCCAACGGGCGCCCCGGGCTGACGAAGGGCCGTATCTCAGCGACAGCTTCTTCCAAAATGTCCTTGCCAATTTTGGGTCCAAGAGATTGTAAGAACGCGCAGCAAGCACGCAAAGCGTCAGCCGCGGGATACGGCCCCAGTCCGTTGCTCTTTGTCACCACTGGGGCTGTTGCCTGGGGTGGTTCCCTTTTCCAAGTCAACTTCCTGAAAACAAACCAGCCCTTTTTCTTGGGGGCCGGGGGCTGCTCCGGCGTCGGAGACTCGAGGGACAGCTGGTTTCGGACGGTCCGAATGAGGGTGCAAAACAATTGGACGGCGATCCTGTTGCTGGCGTCCGAATGCTGACCGTGGGAAAGCACGCGGCGCAGAGCGGCCGTCAGGAGGGATGCGTTTTCGGACAAATTGATTCGGACACCAGGGGCGGCCAAATCCTTCCAAAAGCGTCCGACAGCATCCGAATGCCCGTGGCTTAGCAGGGGCGGCTCCTGGAGTGACCAGAAGAGAGGTCCTGCCACGTGGAAGACTGTGGACCGCAGGCCGGAGGCGCAGCTTTGCAGAATGTGGATGATGCACTGCTGTACGGCGATCACACTGCGAGCAACAGAGCGCCGTCAGATGAAACTCAGAAAATAAGACAGGAAATGGATAAGCTTTGACTTTCACAGAAAGCTCAACCGAAGGAAATACCTGCTCCGCACCCTTACCCACCCCAAACATAACCCTGTTCGTCCCAGTGCGGTTACCGTATCCTGATATTCTCTGCTGGCAACCAGCACATAGCTTAAAACACATGCATCATAACCTGGTTCCTCAGAACTGCAAGCCTTTGAACACATCTAACATTCACACATTGTTTGGTCCTCGCATACATTCATCTTATTCTGAGACCACAGCGAGTCAAAAAGGATCCCCTTCCCCATTCGAAGACTTGGCCACCTCAGTTTCCAAGCCAGTCTGTAGAATGAGACATGCACAGGCTAGAACAGCTGTGGTCTGTTCGGCGCAACAAAATTCTCCCATCATTGAACAACACGTCCAGTGGATTAACCCCATGGCTCGCTTGAGCAAAGAAAGGAAGATGAATAAATATAGGGGGAAGACCTTGTTCAAAGGGCCAATACTTGTGAACAAGCTTGCCTTGCTCTCGCTCACCTCGCCTCTGGATGCTTCACAGTGTGTCCCAAAACGCACCCCGCCAGCTGGGCTACCCCCCCTTCCTCGAGCATGATCTGCCCCAAGAGTTGCTGCTCGCTTGCAATGCATTCCTTGTTCACAGTTTCAAGAAAGTCTTTGAGCCACTTTGGCAGCTCGGACATTTCAGCTTTGCCCCCCGCGAGCGCATCTTTGCAGCAGTCACGGACTCGTCGGAACAGCTCGAAAGCTCGCTGCCAGCCTTTGCTTCTCCAGTTCCGGAGGCATCCGGTCAAATGCAGAGTGTCCAGATTTTGGACACCACTTTGCTCCAGAGTTCGTTCCAACGGCACAAGCCTGTTTTTATACTTGACCTGCACCTGGCAGACCACCGAGCGGGGCTCGTCGTGCAGCGCTGTTCTGATGACGTCAGTGATGCAGATTTTGGGGTCCATACGCAGCACACGGGTCGCGCCGTCGAGGTTTTTGACGAAGAATTGCAGGACTTGCACACTTGGATTGCCAGACGTCATTTGGCCGGCCATGTCCGCATGCGGTGCGACGACGTGCTCGCAGCGGCCGCGGCTCCTTGCAAGAGCGAAAGCAAAGCCAGCACTCCCCTTCAGCTCATGTGCGGGGTTCCAAATCACGTCTGGACTCTTTGTGATCTACCTTCAACTTGAAGATCAAGACGTGACTATGTACTGAATCAGGCTACTGCTGGTGTTTGTTCAAAAACCCTGTTCACTCTTTCTCCCTGGGTGATCCCCCAGTGTGATTCCTTCCGGTGAGATCATGCGATGTGAACCGTCCGATTCAATCCCAAAACCCTCAACCCCCGGGCCCGGTGCCGACCGGACTCCCCGCGAACGTCGAGTCCGAGTCGAGGCTAGCTGCCGCGCACGCGCGCGGCAGCCGGCCGCTATATCCCTTTCAAACCCCTAGTAACGGTTTGAATATTCTGATATTCCGTGACGCCTGAACTTGAACGATTGAAGCGGAAAGTTGATTAAAGATTCAGAAGATTTCTACTGAAGGACGCTATTCGTCTTCCGCTGCCATGGCCTCGGCGCAGGCCCGGCGGCGTTGCCTGGCGCTGGTGGCACATGTTTGGGGACGGCCAGGGGCCGTTGCCGAGGCGGGGCGACTCAGCCACGGCGCACGGCAATCGCACAAAGCCCTGAGCGGTTCATTGCGCCGGGACCCTTTTACGGTGAGCAAACAAAGTCTCCTGGGGATTACATAGAGCTGAGCAAGCTCAAGCGCAAGTGCACCACCGTTTTGATTGCCACCTGTCGTACTTCTGATTTTGGAGACCGGGCTTTGTGTCTTTTCGTGCGGATCTGGAATGCTGCAACTGTGGGCGGGTTTGAGGTTCCATCTCTTGCGCAGGATGGGCTCGGTCAGTTTCATACGAGGGGCTTCGCGAGCGTTTCGGCGCAACCCACCGGGGAGCCAGAGGCGGCTGAGACCCCGGTGGGGCGACAGTACCCAGGTATGTGCATGAGGGCGCCTCGGCTAGGTCCACCTAATACCTGTTTCCTCAGAGGTCTGGTTAGCCGCGCTTATGATAGATCTCGCTGAATCTGGCGGAATCAGGCTGGGTAGAGCATTTATGCAGACAATTGACGCCGTTGGGAGTTGCTTTTTGACAATGGTGGTATGGTAGTGGTAATGACCGTTTGCAAGTAATAGATCGGTCTCAGTGAAGTTGGTTGCTTTGCCGTTCTTCAGATGGCACCACCTTTTCTTCATTTGCATAGTCATGATTATTTTTGTCATCAGGGTCTGAAATGCCGTGGCCAGTAGTTCTTCCTTAACTCACCGTGCGCATGCTTCACAAAGTACTCTTTTGTTGTTCTCTTAAAAAGAACAATCCACCAAGAATTGCCCAAGTTTATGATAAAAAGCACGAGAGAATGGCAAAAACCAACCAACCCTTAATCATATGGTACTCACCACTCTGGACCTTATTCAAGGGGTATACAGCCTTATAAGTTGAAACTCTTTTGCACCACCGCACCATCAAGTGCACGACCGATAATCGCCCCCTATTTCCACCCCGAGGAGCACTTTTTTGCAAGCCGCCGGGCAGTTAAAATGGGGATGGCGCCCGGCAAGAGTGGTGCCTTCGTCTCAAACATGCACTATTCTACTCCTTGGCAACCGCGTTACATCGTTCTGATGACTCAAACACGACCTCCTCATCATCCTGACCCGACTCTTCCCTTGGAGTTCTTTCTTCCTCAGCCGTTGGGCAGTCGTTCAAAGAGACGGCGCCAATCGAGGGCGGCAGTCTCACTTTGGAGACGGGCAAGCTGGCGCGCTTGGCGGACGCAGCGGTGGTGGTTGGTTTCAATGAAACTAAAGTGCTGTGCACAGCGATTGCAAGCAGACGCATGGATTCTGCCCAGTCGTTTCTTCCGCTCACGGTGAGTCCTAGAAGGCAGACTTTTCTAGAATAGATCTAGTAAGCTCAAGTTATAGTAAGAACAAGCTAACAAATGAACACCCGTTCCGCACTTGTACCCACCCTAACCTCCATACCAACCCTACCCGTCCCAGTACTAAAACTAGAGCTTACCATGATCATTCTGGAGAACGATCTAAAACGCTGCTCATCTCAACGAGATCTGCAGGTAGCACAACGACATGATAGTCTCCCTTCATGATGGGCACAAAAGTCATGGGTGGGGAGATTTAAAAGCTGTCTCTCGAACGATATCAAAGCGCCCCGGTTTGACAAGAAGTGCTCGCCAGAGCCGAACGAAGGAACACTGTGCTCGTCAGACACGAAGAACTGTTGTCAAGACCACAGAATCTCTCTTTCTGAGGGGACTGAGGAGCTCTACTGACACATCAACAAAAGCCAGTTTTGAGTGACTACTCTATGTGTGTCAAGGGTGGGCTTTGGCACTGCTTGACATTTGATCGCGGGAGTAAAGCCTGTGCGCCTGCATAGCGTCAACTCACAAGATGGAGTAAAGAATGAAAGATTCTAGATCCTTAAGGTTCTGCGTGACAGCCGTCATGAAGATGCAGAGGGCGACAACGCCCGAGCTGGTGTGCACAGATCAGCGCAAGACTCTGCGCTAATCATTCATATTGCGTTATGAAGTAACGGCTCGCTGACCCACTTTTGGCAGGTTGACTACCGGGAGAAGGACTACGCCCAAGGCAAGATTCCGGGGGGCTATTTCCGCAGGGAGGGTGCCCCCCAGACGCGGGAGCTCCTGTGCAGCCGGCTGATCGACCGGGCGATGCGGCCGCTCTTCCCTGAGGGCTTCTACTGCGAAACGCAGGTGAGATTGCCACGAGATCGTTTGTCCTCTTCGCTCTTTCGAGCTTCCCTTTTGTTTGCGGGTAAATCGGGATGCGTCTGATCAGTGTCCAAGTCAAACTCGACGGCAACAGTTAAGCGGGTCAGCGAGGGATTAGACGAAGACTCCAGGGTGGGGTGATACTGTACCGGTGGTGGGCCGACAGTATAGACCAATCTTCCGTCCTGACATACGCAACGGTGGTGCTATTAATCAGTTGAGCGATCCCTGCAACAGGATCCAGTGGACAATTAAGAGCACTTGAACCCTTGCAAAGCGCCTTAAAGTCGTCACCGCCAAATGAAAATAGTAAATGTACAAGGTTTACTCGCTAGGAGGACGAGAAGATGCTTATCACCAACAATGACGTCAGCACATTATGAGTCGCTGAAACTGACGGCCGACACGTTACGTCGCAGCTGCTGGCCAACGTGCTCAGTTTGGACGGCTCCCAAGATCCGGACGTCCTCGCGATCAACGGCGCGTCCGCCGCTCTCACCATTTCGGACATCCCCTGGAACGGGCCCGTCGGGGCGGTCCGAATCGCGCGCATCAACGGCCGGTTAGTGGTTAACCCGGGGTTAGAGGACTGGGGCAAAACGGATCTGAGCTTGGTTTATGCGGGCACAGAGCGGGATTGCGTGATGATGGACGTGCAAGCGAAGGAGATCAGCAACGAAGACTTGGCGCAGGCGCTGCGGCTCGCGCATCAGGAGGTGGGTCTGTGAGCCGGTTTGAATGCGGACTTAAGATGTTTCTTCGCATCTAAGCTGAGTTCCCAAAACGGCTCGTGGCTCTTTCGTATGCGGTTTTCCAGAATTGAAAAGTTCTTGTGAAGTTGGTTGGAGGGTGGCATCAGAAGCGGTTCTTGGGTAGATTTGGATACGTGCGTTCAATTGGATTCCCACTCTGGAGTCGGATAGTAAAGCCAAGCCCCGAACGACGAATCCCCCCAGCCCCTCCCCAAGGGCTTTCCTACGGATGTCGAAGCTCCAAATGCATCCTTGGACAAGGCGATTACTTGGATATGCTTTTTACCACCAAAATTACGGTGTTCTCAACTCTCAGTCAAAAGCTGACATGCCGCTCCTTACAAACAGGCCCAAAGGTGTTCGGACGCAGAGCAGCGCCTGCCTCCGAGCGCCTTCCCTAAGCGTCTTACTCATTCTATGTCCAAACCCAGGAAAAAGCTGAATCTTCGGACGTCAACACTTGATTCCTCCCGTCCCTTCGATCCCTGAACGCCATTTGTTTTTGAGTTTGTTGTTTGCCACTTCTATCAACAGGCCCAAAAGTGTTCAACGCTTCAGTTACTTGCATCCTTCAGTCCCTTCCACCCCCTACATCTTCCTTCTCAGCTTCTGAGCTTACAAGATCCTTGGAAGTAACAAATGCTACTTTGTCAACAGGCTCAAAAGGTGTGGGATCATACTCCTAGCTTTCCATCATCTCGAGCTTACCATTTGCCAGTTGTTCCACAGGCCCAAAAGGTTCTGGACGTACAGCGTCGACTGGCGCAGCAGGTAAACCACGCGAAGCGGGAGCGCATGCTGGAAGAGATCTCGGAGGAACTGGTGGAGCGGATACGAGAAGCGGCGGGCGCCAAGATCTCCGCGATCATGGAGGACCCGTCGTATGGAAAGGTGGGGAATGTTCACAGTCTTTGGATTTGAGTACGAGTAAACGTAATGAGAGTGTTTGCTGAAAGCGGACCGCTGGATCGCTGTCAGCGCTACACCGACTCGTTCCTCGCGAGTCGCAGAGGCCGCTGGAGACGTCACTTGGATATTAGCGCGAACTTTAAAACTTCGAACTTTACAACTTCTCGTTTCAGTCAACATCTGGCGGTTCTCAATCCAGATGTCACTGGACCTGTGCTTTTCTCTTGGGGTGAACGTGTTGTGGTTTGGTTGGTCGTATCTCCTACCCAACTCGGTTTCAGCGTCTCGTGTCGGCTGCCTGTGCGTAACGAGCTCGTGGGAACATTTAAAAGTCTTTTCACAACACTGCGCCGCTTGCGATGATCCATGGTTTTGTTCCTTGCAGCAGGCGCTAACCATTTCCAAGGCTTCTTCATGAATACGTGGCTTGCTCTGAAGCCGAAGTAGCATGCCGGGAACGTCAGAGAGTGACGCGGCTTGCTCTGAAATCAAAACCGATTCAACAAACGAACAAACATGAAAATCAAAGTCAAACAAAAGAACAAATTCTATCTACATTACAACAACAAACAACAACAAACCGCAGTAGCAAAAAATCAACGGAACAGATAGTAACAAGTGAAACAAAATCAACAACCAAAAACAACATTGAAGAACAATTTCAAACTCAATCTTGTGCTTGTTCCTTGCAGCAAGAGCGGGGCAAGGCCCTGGCGGAGGTGGAGCAGGAGGTGAGGGCGCAGTTTGAGGAGGCGGGCGATGCGGACGCCGTCCAGAAGCTGCCCCTCGCGTTCGACGAGCTCAAGTGGCGGGTAAGCACTGTTTTTCCAGTATGAACGTGCGTTCGATGGCCAAAAGCTTTCCGCACCCAAAAAGCTCTTTGTCCGTTTTTCGAAGAACCTCCTACCAGATTGTCCTTTGCCCCCAACATTTTTTCTCGCAGTCGGAAGGCCCTCATCGGCACACTTGCAGACTCGTCTTTTACGTTGTTTCTCAAGCTCCAATCTCCTTGCGCTTAGAAGGAGAGTACCGAACTTTCATGATCTCCTTAAGTTCCCTTCAGATCGTCCTTCCTGCCGCATCTCTTCGGCTGCCGCATCTCTTCGGATATCCATTGAAGGTCCGGCAAACTCTCCTTCCACATAACACAGCACTCATCAATACTTCCACAAACCTCTTCTTCCAGATCATCCGGCGCAACATCATCGACCGGGGGGTCCGCCCCGACCACCGTCCCCTCGACCAAGTCCGCCCCATTCACTGCGAGGCCGACTTTCTCCCGGCCCTGCACGGGTCATCCCTCTTCTCCCGGGGTAACACTCAGGTGGTTTGCACCGTAACCCTGGGTTCCGTACTAGACGCGCAGAAGCTAGACACGATGGGCGGCCCGGATTCCAAGCGGTTCATGCTGCACTACTCGTTCCCCCCGTATGCGACGAATGAGGTGAAGCGAGTTGGGGCGGTCAACCGACGGGAGGTGGGGCACGGTGAGTATAAATTTGGCTCTAAAGGCTCGGTTAAAGTTGCTTTTTCACTTGAACGGGTGAGTCTCCTGAGTGGCGCTGGGAAAAATCTCATGGACGTCTGGCGGATCACCCACGTTTGCTACTTCGTTATTGGACTGATTCGGGAAAGGACTTGGAAAGGGCACAGGTGAAGGGAACCGATAGGGATTGGCGGTGCTCATCTCAAGATGCTCCTATCAGCAGCAAGTCAGCTTCAGTTGTGGTGCTTCGAAGCAAACTACGCCCTTGAGTACGCGCGTTAGCTTCTGAGCTGCCTACTTGACAATCCCCATCTTATGGGCTCCTCTTTCCACTGGATCAAACGCTGACTTTGCCCGCTCCTGTTCAGACATGGTCTTTGCTAATCAAAATTAAACGCTGCCTTTGCGTGCTTCTGACCAGGCATGGTCTTTTTGCTGAACGAAGTGAGGCGGCTGACGTTGCGTGCTCCTGTTCAGGCATGCTCTCTTCGATGTCTAAAGAACGGATGCTGACGTCACGTGCTCTCGTCCAGGCATGCTCGCGGAGAAGGCGCTCGCGGCCGTGATGCCGGACGATGACGCCTTCCCGTTCACCGTCCGGGTGACGTCCGAATGCACAGCCTCCGACGGGTCGTCCTCCATGGCCACCGTCTGCGGAGGTGAGCCTGGGCTTTCCCCCTTTCATTATTCCAGTTCTCTTCTCCGTGCCGACTTCTCCAATCACAGCGTTTTTGAAACGGTTCGTGGGTTTTGGATCGTCTCTTCACATCTCTGACCCAATTTTGGTGCCACAAAGATTGTTCTCTCTGCATTTTCAGAACCAATCTGGTGCGATTGTCTGCGGAGAGGAGCCCGCAGCACTTGGACTTGCTTCTGACTCCGCCCCTTACTTGTCGTGGTCGCCTTCTTTCTTCCGCCTCGCCGGTCCTTTTCGGTAAATTTTACACGTCAAGTCATCCCAAGCTAAGGCCACACCGTTCTGTACGCTCTGACTTATCAGGGTTCCTTACTCATCCCCACAACGAACCTTCGTGATTATGCTCTGAAACGGCATCAAAACTTCTCGAGGCAGCGTGACTGTGATGCTCTTCGCTTATTCGAAGCCAAAAGGCATTTCGCTCTCGCAGGCGGCCTTGGTCTCTCGACCAGCCTATGCTCGCATTTCAGAGTCGCACGGCCTTCTTTTTAACAATATCGACGAGATCTGACGGAACGCGCGGAAAGCCGACACGTACCCGTGGAAACGGCTAAACTGAAATCTAAAACACTCTTTCTGTTACAGGCAGCCTTGCGCTGATGGACGCGGGCGTGCCCATCACCAAACACGTGGCGGGCGTGTCCGTCGGACTGTTCACGGACACCGATGCCGACAACACCGTCCGAAATTACAAGCTGGTCACGGACATCGTGGGGTTAGAGGACCATTTGGGCGACATGGATTTCAAGGTGGCGGGAACTAGGGACGGCGTGACGGCGATCCAGCTGGACATGAAGCTGCCGGGGATCCCCCTGGAGATCCTGGTGGAGGGGCTGGATGCGGCGCAGGATGCGCGACGCAAGGTGCAGTTTGGGGTTTTGGGTTATGATTGGCTTAGGATGTTCAGGGAGGTTTTGGTGCGTAGGGAATTTGAAGGTCTGTGGGGAAATTGGAGGTTTGGTATTCCGGACTTTAGGGACGATTCCTTTGGAGATTCAGAGATTCAGTTGAAGGGGCTGGGTGCGGCGCAGGACGCGCGACGGAAGGTGCATTGCCAAACCTGTCGTACTTTTGGATTGTGATGGGTGTGGATGTTGCTGACGGCTCTCTGATCCGTCAGGGACCTGGCACTTTGGAGATTTCGGGTTTGGGGGTTTAGAGGTTAAAGGGGGTCCCCTGACAATTTTGGTGGAGGAGCTCAATGCGGCGCAAGATTCCCGGCGCCAGGTGCGGTTTAAGGTTCTGAGACAGGAGCTTTTGTGGCATCAGAATTCGTTTTGGACGTTTCGGGTTTGGGGTCGAGGCAGTTCCCGGAAGAGTCCAGTGGAGGGGTTCAACGCGGCACACGACGCACGGAGCAAGGTGCGGTATGTGGGTTTTGGTTTTGATTGGGGTATTCAGTTTTGGACTTCTCGAGCCGTTAATACAACTGGTTCCCTGTGTTGACCGAAAGGTGCTTCGGTTTTAGCCTTGTATGTCCACTCCAAGTAATCATCCGCAAACGCTCAGGTGCTTGACACCTCTTATCACAAGCCGAAGGTTTTCAATACCCTCTCCAAAACAGCGATCTTCTTGGACTTTACTGTCGTTTTGGAGCGGTAGATTGTCAAGCCGTGGACCGTAACCCACCTCTGAACCCCTCTGATGACACCTTCCATCACTGACCGCCCCTTTGCAACTCACTTCGATGACCCCAATTTCTTGCCAGGTCATTGCCGCGATGGAGCAGGAGATTGCAAAGTTGTGATTCACAACCATTGGTAAACATTTTCTGGTGACATGTCTCATCGGGTTTTCTTCCCTTTATTTACCCTTTTCGTTAACCCATTTTGTTTTGCAGGTTATCACCTTGATGGAGCAGGAGATTGCGAAGCCGCGTGAGGTGCCCAAGGACTCGCACCCGCGCCTTGCGACGCTCCCGGTGGACCGGGCATCGCTCGGGAAAGTGATCGGGCCGCTCGGTGCGACCATCAAAGGCATCCAGGCAGAGAGCGGTGAGCGCCCTTCGGCTGTTTAGTGTTCAGGGTTTGAAACTGACCTAGAAACTATGCTCAACGGAGATTCTACAGAGTAGCGTAGACATTGCTCATGCTCTGCATTGAATTCGAGAAAAATAACAACGAGCCGAATGATAAGGTAACCGCACTGAGACGGGTAGGGTTAGTTTGGTGGTCAGGGTGGGTAAGGGTGCGGAGCAGGTATCTTTTTGGGTTGGGGTTTTAGGTGCTAGTCGGAGCTCGTTATTATTTTGGCTTATTATTATCTTTCTTGAGAAATATATGCTTTGCGGTATGATGCAGGGGCGCGCTTGAAGGTCGAGGACGGCGGGGTGCAGATCTTCGCCAAAGACACGGCCAGCTTCAACCTGGCGCGGCATCTGGTACGGGTCTCTGCACTGTTGCCCCACGATTGTTTGTCCGTATCCTCTTGACGTTCCTTTCTGTGACCATGTAACGTCTGGAAGTCAAGCCCACCGATAGTTCCTCACATGGTTTCTGTGCTTTTCCCCATACTTCTGAGCTCCCAAAGAACACGATTTAGCAATTTTGCGATTTTCCAGTGGCATTTGCATCAGTTAGTCAAAAGAACCTCGCGATACTTTCGAAAGGGTATTCCGGAATCTCACTCAGGGTGTTCTCTCTGTACTCTTTAATCAAAGCTGTGGAATGTGTCCCTAAAGCTATTCATTCGAGAAAGCAACATGCAACTGTCAATTGTATTGCGGATCTCCCCAGATCGAGATGGCGGTCGGGAAGGAGGCTTAGAGATCGGCTTGTTCTTTCTCCGTAAGTTCAAAGTCATCTAAGTGTTCCAGACCTGAGCGCAAGTTTGATTCATTCCTAACCCCTCCAGAATGAGATGGCAGTCGGGAAGGACGCGGAAATTGGCAAGGTGTACGACTCAGTCTGATCCTTTACTTCAAAACATCTCAACCTGCCAGACTCTTCCTAAACCTGGAAGCGATTCCGACCCGTTCCTTTTCTGGATTGCCCCAGATCGAGACGGCGGTCCGGAAGGACGTGGAATATGGCAAGGTGTACGATTCAGCTTGTTCCTCACCTCAAAGTCTTGCCATACATCCTCTTATACTTGAAAGCGATCCTAAAGCACTCCTAATTCCCTCAGATTGAGATGGCGGTCGGGAAGGACGTGGAGATCGGCAAGGTGTACGACGGCGTCGTGACGAGCGTGCGCGACTACGGCGCGTTGGTGGAGCTGGACGGGACGGGGGGGCAGGAGGGCCTGCTGCACATCTCGGAGATCTCAGAAAACAAGGTGGGTTTCGGATTGACGGGTTTTAGTGGTTCCGATTCGTCTATCTAGGGTTCAAGGTTTTCAGGTTTTATGGCGAAGGGGTTTTTCAGTCTTAAAGACGCTTAAGGAGAAGCAGGAGGGCCTGTTGCATGTATTGGAGATTTCGGAAAGGTGGGATCTCTAAAAACCCGAAACGAAAGACCCCTAAACTCGTCAAACCAGACCCCCGTGAAGATTTAAAATCGTACGATTAGAAAAACAGACAGTCCCTGAAAGCCCAGGCACCCTTGAGACCATGGTTAACGTGAACCGGCGCTTGAAAGACAGTGTTGGCCATACGCCAAGTTGCTTACGTCAGTAAACACGACGCAATCCTCTGGCCGTTTGTTCTTATGGAAACTTGCTGTCATTTTTGTGATTCTAAAGCAGCTCCTTTTGTCGTCCGCGAGTCGAACGAGTCGAAGTTGGATCAGTCCACTTGACACTAAAACCTATGACTCTCTGGTTAGATTCACGCTTGCCCTCATACTCTCTGCAGATTAGCCCAGTAAAAAACGCGTGTTCTTTCAACAAGCCGCCTTGCCGACCCCCTCATCTCTGAACCAACCCATGCACATCCTCTGGTCTGCAGATCAAGAGAGTCGAGGCCGTCTCTTTGCTCACATTCTCCCTTCCTAATCCCTACTTTTTGACGGCATGCACACATGTTCTTGCGCGAGATTGAGTGCTTCGAGGACGCAGATCCTCTAACAGTTCGCTTTGCCAGTTCCTAATTCTTCTCATGCCGTACGCCATTTTCTTGCCCGTTGAGCACGCGAGTCGGGGACGCGCTTTTACCTGACATTCCGTTCCACATCCGAACAGCTCTTATTGATGCACATTCTCTGCAGATCAAGCGAGTCGAGGATGCTTTCGCAACCAGCTCTTCGAACTTTCTAGATCGTCCATAACGCTTTGCTTCTTCGCCGATCGAGCAAGTCAAGGACGCTTTCCAACCCTTCTGTAACCCTCTTAACCCATGCACGTCCTCTCGTCCTCTGTAACCCGCTCTTACCTATGCCTATCCTCTCGTCCTCTGTAACCCTCTCTTAACCCATGCCTACTATGTTTTCTGTAACCCTCTCTTAACCCATAACTAGTTACTCGGTCTCTGTAACCCTCTCTTACCCATGCCTATCTACTCGTCCTCTGTAACCCTCTCTTAACCCATGCACATCCTCTCGTCCTCCGTAACCCTCTCTAGAGCATGCTAATATCCTTTTGTCCTCTGTAACCCTCGCTTAACCCATGCCTCTCGTCTGCAGATCAAGCGAGTCGAGGACGTGATGCGCGAGGGCGACCGCGTGCGCGTCCTGTGCACGGGGCGCAACATTCGTGGCGACACCCGGTTGTCCATAAAGGCCCTCAACCGGGCGGATTCCGCAGGCAGCAGCGACTCGGAAGACTATTCCCCGGGCAGTGACTCCGATGCAAGCTCGTCTTACCGTAGTTCAAGGTGAGGATTCCGGTTATTGAAATTATAACCTGCCGACGGAACTGGAGATATTGGACTCGGAAGGGAATCTTTTGGAAAGGTGGGACTAAAATGAAATGGTCTTTGTGAGTGAGGTTGAAACTGCCACGCCTTTTGAGAAGATAGAGCACTTGGATTCTGGTGGGATTCAGAGTATACGTCCCTTCCCTGGCCGGACTGGCGGAGAGTAAAGACCAAAACGAAACGTGAATCATCATTTTGGACTTTCATACTCCAGTTTTCGGGGGGACGGTCCATCCGGCGCTGAAAGGGGCGAGGGAGGGACCCCCCGGCGAGAGCCGACTCGGAGGATAACCGAAGATAACGTGGAGCTCGGGAAGACGTACCGGGCGAAGGTCGTGTCGGTGCGGGACTACGGCGCGTTTTTGGAACTAGAGACGGGAGAGCAGGGGCTGCTACACGTGTCGCAGATTTCGCACGGATTCGTAAGTCCGCGACCGCTGTGCTTGGAGTTTGTAGATTTGAGGGTTGTTTTGGTGTTGTGAACTTGGCGTCTTTCTGGATGCTGCTTCTCTGCACATTTCTTCGGTGCTTTGCCGGGTGGAGTGGAGTGCGTCGCAATCTTGTCGAGAGACGGACACGAGCACGAACTTTAAATACCGCCGAAAAATACAACTTCGGGGACTCCGCCCAAATTAAACGGTCGTGCTCTTGTAATATCTACCACTAGATTCACGTTTCCTGTATGGGTCAGTGTCGCTGCAACATGTTCTGTTTGTACATCCGACTTAGACACATCTCAATTGGTGCGTGAACTTCTAACGACTCCACACTGCGCTTTCTACTCATGCTTGCCGAATGACCCACGTATGGTTTGAAGGAACGAGCCACACAGTTACATGACCGGCTTATTGTTGCCCCAGACTTAGCCGCAAAATCCAGAAAAGGGTGCTTTCGAGTTGACAAATCCGGATGCTGGAGCACAAACATCTCTTTACAAGGCGTTTGCTTGCCGAATCCGTGCTGTCTTGTCTTTGTCAATTACAAATTGCACGCGGGCCGGACGTCAATTTTCGTTGGTATTGGGCCGATAGCACGCCGTTTAACCTGTACTGCGTGCGGTTAGGTTCCTTGAACGCATACGATAGACTCTCAAGGATCTCATGCATTCTGCTTGTCGCCTGCAGATTACCTCGATCAAGGATCACGTAACGCTAGACCAAGAATTAGAAGTCGTTGTAGTGAAAGAGCCGAGAGATGGAAATGGGGTGACCTTTTCGCGGCTTCCCTTACTTCGGAAACCCCCAAAACGGACAACGAACTCTCCCATTGTCATTCCTGGAAGGAGGAACGAGTCCTGACAGGCCGGCGCACGCTTTTCAAGTGGAATTTTTTATTGTGACTGTTCGTTTCGATTGCCCGTCATACGTTTCAAGTTTAGTACTGGCTTGATGCGGTTAGGTTGTTCGATTTAATATGCTTGGGCAACGTGTACTATATGCTCGACGAGGTGCTTGTAGATGAAGCCAGTACGTACGTTGCGAGGCAACTCAAAAACTCCATCATATATGCTCCATTTCTAGCTATAGAGTATTAGTGTAACGCACCTGCTCTAGCCGCATACATATGCTAATGAATCCTGTAATATGCGCGACATTTAGTGCATACTGGATCGCCTATAGCTACATAGCATCGTTATGATGCGTATAAGTTTTTCAGGCGGGCGCGGCAGCCTAAGCGCTGTTGTCGAAAAGTTGCATCGAACCTCTGTGAAATACATCCTTATAGGCACATGTAGAGGCCCATCATGGCATGGCGCAAATTAGATGGGCACTTTTGGACGTTGAAGATCATCAACATATGTCTTGGTTGGCAAACTATCGAGCGACAACAACGAAGCAGCATGTCTAATCAAGTTTAGCCTGTGTGAACAAGTGACTGCACTGAGCGCACTAGCATAAGTACCGTGGTAGCTACTGTACCTAGAGAATGTTCTGGGCCCTGCTCTGACCGCACGCATGCGCGCCACCGCGCATAGCCTTACCGTACGCGCCCGCGCGGCCGGGCCACCCGGTAGGCCTTGCTTCGAGTCCGGCCCGAACAGTTGAAAAATAAGTCAACTCCGCCCTTGTATCTGATTCGACAGCAGACACGCAGGCAGTTCAATGCAAGGGTAGGGAATCACGTCCCGTCGAACATTCTGAACACGCTTTTCTCTGCTCTTCTCTAAAATCTCTGATTGGCTGCAAATCTCGAACGGATAGCCGGAGAGCCAGTCATTTTCCAGCGCCTCGCGAAGCAGGACGGTCAAGCCTGCTACACAGGGCTCTCTGAATCTTTTGCAGCATTGCAATTTTCGTCGTTCCCTGTTGTTTTTTGCTGTCAATACAGAGATTTTCTCAAGGGCGCCAAGGAAGCTTCTGTGAGGTCAATCTTCGGGCACAATGGCGTCCTCTGCTCTTGCCACCCGCAGCGCTGTGTCGCATGCTTCCCTCTCAAAGTCGTTGAACAAGGAGTTCACTGGGTTGAGGCCCCAGGCAGCTTTCGTGAAGGTGCCATCAAAGGTGAGCAATGTAGGTCCAAACCTTGAGTGCGGAGAAGGAATACAAGCAATTGAATTGGGTTGGCAGCTGTAGAGGGTATAAATTGCAAGTGGGAACTGAGAGGGTAGAGGTGTAAGGAGCGGAGTGTTGCACAAGGCAAGAGCAGCACTACAGGATATAGCAAGTTCATTTTTTGGAATGCATATCAATGAAGATTGTAAGGTGCCTTTTTGTTTTTCTACTGTGCCCCTACAAAAATCAGCAGGTTGAGAATGCAATTCCACAAGGGGTTTTCCAGGCGGAGGGCGGCGCAATGCTCTTGGAGATAAGGGATCAAATCGGTATTCAGGACACATAGCTAGTTAATGTGCTCTTATTGTAACTGCTGTACACCCACAAGATGGAACTGAAATCTGGTCAACTGGATGCAGGCTCTTTACACCCCGAGCCGGAGGCAAGCACAGGGGGTGCAGTGCGGGTACTTGGGCTCCGCCACTAACCTGGTAAGTGTTGTCAGGCATTCCGTGCTAGGGCAACGAGTCAAGTTGCTTCTTTCTCTGTGACATGAAGCCCTATATGATATCTCTAAATGGTATGTGTAATGCTAATCCCCTGTTGTTCTCAACCGGAGTCCATGAGCTCAGGGGCGCCATGTTCGATAACTGCGCTACCATTGACACCTCTGATTTCTTAGCAAGACTCAGGAACCGCCTACGTAGCGGACCGTCTTGCATTTGTACATTGCGCCTTTCAGATAAGAATGTACAGAACAACTGCCCTTCTGTTGACAACTCCAAGTGGTGGTCCTGCAGATCATGATTGGCTCTACCACTGCTCTCCTAGTCGCCGGCAGATTCGGACTTGCACCTTCAGCCAGCAGAACAGCCACCGCTGGGTTGAAACTAGTTGACCAGGACCCCGGTCTTTCCACTGGTGACCCTGCTGGGTTCACAATCGCTGATGTGTTCGCTTCAGGCGCCCTAGGACACGTTATTGGAGTCGGGATCGTCCTTGGCCTCAAGGCCACTGGCGGCATCTAGATAGGAAAGCACACTTGTACAGTTATAAACAGGTTTGTCCATCGGCTTTTGCACACGCGCCGGTCTGCCGTGTTTGCCGTCATTGTGTTGGGACTGCCATTCAATCAATCGCAACTGGAGATTGCCCGCTCATTTCCAGGAAGTGCAAGTGTACCATTGCCTTCCGCGCGTCTGGACTGAGCACTATCAAGACTTGAAGTATTTGCACAAGGCTGGTTGCCAGTGAAACTATCAGACCAAGGTGCAATTGAGGCCGCACTCACATTTCAAAGGGACTGGGACTGTCACATGCCAAGCCAGGGTCTCTGTCTACAGAACTGAAGATATGTGCAGATGGTTTCAGGTTTGGGCATTAGCAATGGAGTAAGAGTGTTCCAAGCACAGTTCCTCAACCGGCTTGCATCAATCTACTTGCATAGATCGGCGGACCCAGCACGTTCATCGTCGGGGATGCTCATGAGTCGAGGCAGTGATTGCACTTCTGCAAGTGTAAGTGGATCCGAAAATCCTTTGTGTGCATGAGCATGTGGCCTGAGACTCATGTGAAGTGTTGGCCGGTCACTCTTTAAAGTCCGTTTACACGTTGTCTTCATATGATATCTGACCGTCCTTTAATCCTGTCAGAATCCATGCATCACTATAGCTGGCATTTTGGGATGGGACAGTGATCAGGTCAAAAGGGCATGTACCGGAGATTTGCAATGACTCTGTGTACACACTGCAGCCACTTCATGCCTGGAAGCTGGCCGCCGCTGCCAGGCTGCTGATACCATTGTCGTTTTCACATGCTGCAACTTCGGTTCAATACCGTCCATGTTGGCCGATCCATACACATGGAAGTTGCATGACCATCGACAAGGATCATGCAATGCGGAAGTTGTAGATCGGACATGGTTTTGGATCGGGAGGCTCAGAGTCCGCATGCGTCCACGCCATTGCGGCGATTCAATCATATGTATTCATACTGAATTTCGTGGACATATAGCTCTTGCACAAGATACTGTGCATTGATCGACACCTTTCGCGTTGGATGTTTCGACTTGGAGTTTTGAAGCCTTTATGCAACCAAGCGCCAATATCAGACTTAAGCTTGCACGGGCGGCAGTGATTAGGAGCGACCAGCATGCTTTAAAAGAGCAGACGTTTAACAGATGCATAGAAAGGACCAAGTAATGAGCCCGAACTGGATAAACAATTTGAGTCTGGTCGAAAGAGCGCCGGACGAAGCTCGTTCAATACGGAAAGCGGAAGCAGATCGATCAAAAGACTTACTTGTGACTTTGACTGGACCTTTCGATAAAACTTTAAGACGAGAAAAGTCAACGCGGCAATTCAGCATCTGCAATCTGTTTTCAACTCCAATGGATATCTCCGATAACCGCAACTCCAATATAGTGTTGAATGTTGTCATACTCTTAGCAGCTTCGCCAAGCTGCCGAACTGCTCAACTTTCACTCTAGTTCCCTCATTCTGACTCGTTCTGCGCTCGTCTTTGGTTCATATAGTCTTGCTTTTGCTGTTCAAAGACTTCATCGTTGGTACTGCAATAGACGAATGAGAGCATGTAAGATAGCGAACCTTCTGCTGGACGTTCCTTCTGCTTCTCCAGGCTTTTATGGCAACAAAATCCAACTCATTCCAAAATCAGCACTTTGGTACAGACATTGTGGGCGGCAAAATTTTAAGGAACACATATATGGTAGAGCTTTAAATAATAGGTACCCCGCTGAGGGCCTTTCCAGCGCAAAGAGAAGACCTCGCAAACAGAAAGTTATACGGTGGCCTTGCAGGCTTTGCAACAAGCGAATGATTTCAAATGCCTTGCAGGCAATGCAGAAACAAGCTGGATATGCCAAGTCCAATCTGACCGGGCTTTCAGTTTCAAGATAAGTTGGAGGTTGACGGCCTCACTATTGATGAAGGCACTCATTCATCTCCCGGGATTGGGCTTTGCAAGCCCAGACTACGGAGATAGTCCGGCCTCGAGCGCACTCAGCAAATGCTGTTAGAGTGGTTTTACATTCTTTCAGCGCTCTCGCCTTCATCTTGCTCCGGAGAGCTGCAATCAGTCAAGGACGGGCCTGTTTGACGCAAGGTTGTAGAGTCGACAAACTTCTGCAACAATCGACATCTTTGACAAGAGGCGGCCTTCCTTTCTGAGCAACTGTGCTTCAGCGTGATGCCCCTTCTGAGATCCTCAGCGGAGATTCACACGGAACGGATCAAACATAAGGCCTCCGAAGTTTAGGCGACACCACCACTGGGTCAATGCCACTACAATAACACAAGCCAACACAAGCCAGCTCAACTGCTTTTGCCATCAGTTTTCAATGCTGCCACCACGAAGTCAAGTAGTCATCGGGCAGCCCCACTTACCTTCTTCTTCCTTTTTCCGCAAAATCTCCTCCCGGGCCCTGCCCAGATCCATTGCGTATCAAACGTCAGCAAGGACAAAGTGGGTTTGAGAAGAAACCCTCGCAGGCGTATGTACAGATGAACCACCTGCCCATCACGTCAGTCGCTCATCCGCCCTGACCTTGAAAACAAAAGTGGCGGATGTGGGCCGGATCCTCGCACGATCCTCGAAATCTGCTTGTAGTAAAGCTTCCGGAGACACCACCACATCAGAACACTTTACCAATTGCAGCTCGTTTTCGCGTGCGATGATTCCACTGGACGTTCGCTTCTTCGTCCGAGCAATCTTTTCTTAAAATGGGAGATCGGCATTCCTCGGATTGATTGATGGTCCGGAATGAAGCCAGCTCAAAACGATCGCTTCTTTGAGCAATGGTCGTCAGCAAGGTCGGAAGGGCGCCCGCCGCCTCTTCTCTTCTACCAGAACCTGCTCAATGCAGAGTCCAGTTTCTGTCTTGCAAGATACAAGCCTGCGAAGGTGACCGTCGCCGCCTCAGACTCAGAGTCAGAGCACACACACACACACACAGAGTGAGTGAGGCGTCCGACGGCGTCAGGCTCTGCACGTGAGACTGCGCGGCGTCGGACCCGGCCGCGGGCACAGCCTGCCCACTAGGCATGTTGCAGACGGATTGGACCCAACCTAGTTTCCTCCGGCTGACGATCCAACTCAGTGACTTGAAAACACACTGGATCAGTCACTCTAGAATCAGTTCCGCGCTTCTGCCTCCTTCTCCATGAAAGCAGGGCGTATTCTGCTTTTTAGGCGCGGTTGCACGTACTGTTGTGGTGCGCAACTGAAGCTTACGTCACACCTGCTAAACGACCGTGTGCTTCGGAAGGGGCGCAAATTCTTGTCACAGCTGGGGGGACGCAAGGAGAGAGCTGAAACCGCGGAAGGAGCTCTGCGCAGCGCAGACAAGCCGAAGAAGGGGGGCAAAACAGGGACGGTGTGCCATCGGTTTGTTGGAGGACAATTTGCAGACGCGGTCTGTCCGTGAACAGGCGGTGCACTGACTGCGATTGTCGGGTTTACCCAATTAAGGACAGGTCTGGTGCTAGTAGGCGGCCGTGCAGGCAACATGGGGATCAATTATGCAGCTTCTCTGCTGGTGCTCCTGCTGCTAGTGGGTCAATCAAGCGCGTTCTACCTGCCGGGAGTGGCTCCTCAAGATTTTGACAAGGTACAAGCCCCTAGCAACCTGTTTCTTGAATCTTCAAGAACTAGAGCTTGCAGTTCTTGACAACCCCTGTCTGCTCAATGAAGGCAAGACCCCTTGATCCTGTCTTGATCAAAATGGGTTGTGTAGCGGGGTTGGGTGTGATGCTGGATCTGATCTTGTTGGGCGCTGACTTATCATGCTGTTTTACCTGCAGGATGATGAGGTGACATTGAAAGTTAACAAGCTGACGTCCACAAAGACCCAGCTTCCCTATGAGTATTACTCCCTCCCATTCTGCAAGCCAGACCGCATCATAAACATGGCTGAGAACCTCGGAGAGGTGCTCAGAGGTGACCGGATTGAGAACTCCCCTTACAAGGTAAGCCCTCTGCTGGAGAATCAGTGTTCATGTTTGCTGCACAGACTACTTAAACAACGCAGAGGATGACTGGATCTGGTGTTTGCATTGCTTTGAGCATCAAACGAGGTACCATATCATTCCGTTTTACCCTTTGGCAGCTCGTCGGTTGATTGCGCAGCACAAGCTAGGTGTCCAGCAATTTATGAAATAAAACCTACTGATGCCCTAAGTGAACCAACTGCTATCTTTGTGGTGTTCAGTTCTACATCCGGAGGGACGAGCAGTGCAATGTGATCTGCAAGATTGACAAGCTGCCCAAGCATGATGCAGCAATCTTCAAGGACAAGATTGAGGACGAATACAGGGTCAACATGTAAGTGTGTGCCTCTTTCTAACTCCGTCGTCAGCAGTCACTCTTCTGGAATGCTTGACGTCTGGATTGAGCTGCTGCAGTCTGCCAATGTCCACTGTCTCACAATTCGAGAAGAAACTCCTCTGACAGTCCAATCAGCTGGCCTGTGGAGTCACATTGAATCTCATTGTGCAGGATTCTGGACAATCTTCCAGTGGCTATGGTAAAGGTCCGCACAGAGAACGGGAACAGCTTCAAAACATACGAAAGGGGTTATCCTGTTGGGTTCAAAGCTGCCATTGAGGTGAGCTGCGCACCCTTGGTTTCATTGATCTCGCTCATCAAGAGCTGCTCATTGACCAACCCTTGATCAGAGAGGCGCCACCATCTTGAGATCTAGGATATTAGCAATGCAACTTGAGGCAGCCTGATTGCGTGCATAATGCACATCTGACGCCAGACACCGCCTTGTTGTGAAGCTTATTCTGGCTGATGGTGATGAAGCTTATTTAACCTATGGGTCACATTTCTGAACAATGCTGATGCTGTAAGGAGTGGTCGGGGTTGAGCAGCTGAATGCCGGATCGCAGAGCACAGAGTCAGGTCTGATGTGGCTGTCGATGCCCTTCCTGAAAATTCTGGGAAAATGTCTGGCGCAGCATGATGCAGCAAAAGTTCGATCAGAGCCACATTGAGTTTGTGCAATATACTGGGTGTGCTGTCTGGCATCCGCCGTTGTACGTATGCTGCTTTAGGCTTTGTTTTGGCCCCGGTCTTTCACGTATATGGCAGATTGCAAAACTGTCTTTGTGCTACTTTGCAGGAGGGTGGCGAGGAGAAGTATTTCATCCACAACCATCTCCGCTTCACTGTGCTGTTCCACAAGGATTATGACAGCAACCTGGCCCGCCTTGTTGGCTTTGAGGTTGAGCCTTTCAGGTGATTTTGACCTTCCTAGATATGCATCAGCCAGAGGTTTGCGACACTAAAAAAATGTGGAGTCTGTAGCATGCTTTCCAGCTTGCGGCGCTAGGGCTGGATGGCGGTGGGAGAGTGACGTCTTTAGTAACGAAAGGGCCCTGAAGCAGTAGTGACGCCAACGCCCATTTTGCGCACCTCGAGCGTGAACTTTTATGGAAACGTAGGTGGCCTGAGAAATGTTGCTGCTCAAACGCGGTTCACTATCAAATGCATTGCATCTGCGCTCAGAGACGCCTTTGCAGGTTCAGGCGATTGGTCAACTCTGCCTCATGCAGATCTGCGAGCGACCAATCAGCCTTGGGACTAAGCAACTGAACCACCTGCCTGCAGTGTGAAGCATGAGTACGAGGCTCCATGGGACGCCCTGAAGCCCCACCTCCAGACCTGCAACCCCGGCAGCATGACATATGTCACCCACGGGCTCAGCCCGCAGATCGTGGAGGAGGACGAGGAGATTATCTTCAGTTACGATGTCATCTACAAGGTGCGTTTGAAGCCCTTTTCACAGCGAGGATCAAAGCTGTGCACGCAGTGTAGGTCAAGACGTGTGGTGCCGCCTGGATGGGGTGTCTGGGACTTTTGGTGTTTTCATGCTTCTGTCCAGCTCGTAGATTACGGCAGGGAAAGAAGGAGCTTAATTGAACCTGGCGGCCAGCCAAGAGACTTGCACCCTTGGAGTGCCCCCAAGAGCCCTTATTTGACTCCCATTTCCTATCTTGGCGTCTACTTGGCTGCCTGCTAGGTATTCTGCTACTGTGGAGTGCCCCCAACAGCTATTTTTTGAAACTATTTGGTCTGGGATCTCAACCTGGAGATTAGAATCCTTTGCGAGTCTGCAATGAACAGAGCACCGGTGGAAGAACAGGTAATGCAGCAGTTATCAGGCCTACTACTGAAGCTGGTTGTCTCTGCCTGGCTGCAGATCAGCGACATCAAGTGGGCCTCCCGCTGGGATACATACCTGCTGATGACCGACGACCAGATCCACTGGTTCTCCATCATCAACTCGCTCATGATCGTGCTCTTCCTCTCGGGCATGGTCGCCATGATCATGATGCGCACTCTTCACCGGGACATCTCCAAGTACAACCAGCTCGAGTCCCAGGACGAGGCTCAGGTCAGCCCTTTCGCCAAACTGCTGAAAGTTTCTGCGATTCTTCATGTCCTCTCTGCGAAGTCGTTCTTCAGATCTCATCGCTTCAGAGAGGTCACTTGTCTTTGCCTTTGGTGTTCGTTCTTCAGATCTCATCGCTTCAGAGAGGTCACTTGTCTTTGCCTTTGGTGTTCGTTTGAGATATGGATTTTGTGACATTGGCTGCTATGCAGAGGCATTACTTTACGCGATCCCCCTCGCTCTTGAGGAGTGTGTGAGTCCTTCGAAGTTCACTAGCTATGCAGGCAGTGGCAACACTTCAAGGATTCTGTCACCGATCTTGTCCGGACCAGTTCTTGGTTTCGGACAAGCAGAAAACTTGTGAGGCGACGGTGTCGGAGGAAGCATCAGAGGGATAGTGCCTGACGTCTTACCTGTCCTTTCGTCTCGTCTGAGTGGATGCTGGAAGTTTCCAGTGAGAATCCAAATTTCCAGCTCTGAAGCCAGTAGCACACGTTTTTCTTGTGCAATAGCCCCAAACAACAGGAGAAGAACAAGAGTATCTGCTGTTAATCCTACTGCACCTTCTCACAGCGGAGTAGATAGCAGGAGCGCTCTGTTCGCCCTCTCAGTCTGAAGTTTCCGCTTATCTAGCGGTCTTGTTCTCTTTGGCTCCTCGTCTGCAACTCACGCAACCACTCCCATCCCCCTGCAGGAGGAGACCGGCTGGAAGCTGGTGCACGGTGACGTCTTCCGGCCCCCCAACAACGCGGGCCTGCTCTGCGTCTACGTCGGCACGGGTGTGCAGTTCTTCGGCATGACGCTCATCACCATGGTCTTTGCGGTGCTGGGCTTCCTCTCCCCCGCCAACCGCGGCGGCCTCATGACGGCCATGCTCCTGCTCTGGGTCTTCATGGGCCTACTCGCCGGCTACTCCGGCGCGCGCCTCTACAAGGTCTTCAAGGGCACCGAGTGGAAGAAGATCACGCTCCAGACCGCGTTCCTCTTCCCGGGCATCGTCTTCGGCACGTTCTTCGTCCTCAACTGCCTCATCTGGGGGGAGAAGTCGTCGGGCGCGATCCCCTTTGGCACCATGTTCGCGCTCGTCTTCCTCTGGTTCGGCATCTCCGTGCCGCTTGTGTTCATCGGGAGCTACTTCGGGTTCAAGAAGCCTGCGCCCGAGGACCCCGTGCGCACCAACAAGATCCCGCGCCAGATCCCGGAGCAGGCCTGGTACATGCGGCCCGTGTTCTCGGTGCTCATCGGGGGCATCCTGCCGTTCGGCGCCGTCTTCATCGAGCTGTTCTTCATCCTGACGTCCATCTGGCTGCACCAGTTCTACTACATCTTCGGGTTCCTCTTCATCGTGTTCCTCATCCTCATCGTGACGTGCGCGGAGATCACGATCGTGCTGTGCTACTTCCAGCTCTGCAGCGAGGACTACCACTGGTGGTGGAGAGCGTACATGACCAGCGGCTCCAGTGCGCTGTACCTGTTCCTGTACGCGACTTTCTACTTCTTCACCAAGCTGGAGATCACAAAGCTGGTGTCGGGCGTGCTGTACTTCGGGTACATGACCATGATTTCGTACTCCTTCTTCGTGCTCACGGGCACCATTGGGTTCTACGCCTGCTACTGGTTCGTCCGGATCATCTACGGGTCGGTGAAGATAGATTAAGCGGCCCTTCTTCTGTAAAGGTTTAAGTGTGACGGTGTGGAAGGGACGGAAGTCAGCAATTCAATGAAGACCGAGCAGCTCTCTGAGCTGGGGCAGTCTCCCGCTAGGAACCTCTCTGACCTTCGTTGGATACTAGTAGCTCTTTCCAAATACTGTTGGGTTTATCCAAGCGGGATTGTAGATGTAAGCTGCTGTTGTGGCTAGATCTGCACTACTGCACCCTTCTGGTCATTGCCTCGACTTGCAATCAACGACAAACCTCTTTTAGAACCCTCACGAGTGTTGGGACAAACTTACACCTGATTTACTTTGACTGCGCCAAGATTTGTACACATCCTGTGGCCGACTATGTGCATTGAGCGGTGCAGCCAGGCTGCAGACTTAAGCTGCAAAAAGGCAGCTTGCAAGGCCGCCAGAGACTGCAAATATTGCAAGCGCGGATTGCTTGAACGTCTGGCACCTCCAAAATGTCGAATCCGGATGCTGCACTAACCACCATCGATGATTCAAGATTTTGGGCTCGCTCTGCATCATGGCCGCCACATATGGCTGCAAATGGCAGCATGCAGGCGCATCTGATCATCCATATTTGAAAGGCCGACTGAATGTTGCCGCCTTATAAGCATGAGACTGTTCAAATGAGAGCCAGTGCAACGTGCACGCCCGCATTTGTAATATATTCATTGTGGGCGCCCCTCGCGTCACGGTGCATGCCCTTGCAGTGCGCACGTACCGCACATGGTGACCACTTGCGAAAAGACATGGCCGACGGGCCTGGCGGCCGTTGGGCGGCACACATGCCGCATGGCTGCTGGCAGATCAGCTGCAGGCGCCTCCACGTGATAAGCAATTCGCCATGCTGATTTGGGGCCGCCCATGCCCATTGCATTTGACGATCATTGTATGCGCTACTATTATAGACCATTATTCAACATGATGCCTTAAAAAATTCCACTCATCACTGCTAGGGGGGCTGTACAACGCGTACACATGCGGTCTATCTCGATCTTTCATTACGACTTGAGTAGTACAGGTCACCTAGCTACGTGTGGGCCATGTGCCGCTCGTTGAACATGGCATGATACTTGATTAGTGCGTCTTAAATCGCTGTCATGGATCGAAGAGAGTGCTAAGTTCGACGCAAGTATTGATAACCGAACTCAGACGGGCAATTGTTGGATTGCAGGAGTTCCGTATGCCATGATGGAGTGATCTGCACTACTGCTTTTCCTTTGCAGTAAAGCAGGATCATTGATGCAAAAGTTGTCAAATACGTTGAAGTTCTTCTTGACGTACAAGCAGTCTGCAACAGTGAGATGCCATGCCAGAAAGTGACCAAAAGGGCGTTGTTATGTATCAGGACATCCCCCAGTAAGGAAAGCGCCATACAAAAGGGACTTGTCTTCAGCTTTACACGACCTCAGATTGTCGAATATTTGAGAGTTCGTAAATGACTTCTGCTCTTTGAAGGCAATCAGCTGTAGCTTTGCAGTCAACCTCGTAAACTTGATTCGAAAGGACCTTGGTGTAAAATCTCAGCATGGAAAGGTAACAATGAACAACTCCCTCATTCCTCATCAGCTTTTGGGATGTTTTTACTCCACATCTGCGAGGGGATCCAGCCTTTTGGAGCGACCGCCCTTTGCTGTTGAGATAGGAGCGTGGGGAACATATGAGCAAGTGAACTAGCGACAGAAATCTGCATGCACTTGCTGTCCACAGAAAGACTCGAGAGTCTGGTCAGCTTGACACGAAACATCTTGAAGCCTCATGTACGACCCACACGTTGCAAATCAAGCGAAAGACAGTTTGCCTCGGCACCCCCGACAGTTGGCCCCGTGTTCGATCTGTGAGCGGTCCACCAGTTCTCTGTCAAGGAGTACGGACAACCTTACATCCAGGACGTCAGTTGAGAACCACGCTTATCAAAAGCCGCCGACCACTCACATGAAAACTCCGACTCTTTGACTCACCTCAATAGACACAGACTTCATCGCGATTGGAATACAGACGAGAGCGATCCCTGTGAGCGCGAGCGCCGTGTTCCGCCGCCAGTGCTTCGGGTCGCACCACCAGCCTCCGGTGGGAGTCCAGACCTCCTTGGGGTAGTAGAAGTCACCATGACCACCGCCCCCCCCCATGGTTCACCTGCGAGCGTTGCCAAGTAGTGAGCTTGGCAGGAATGCAAACTGACAGGCTCCATTCAACCATTTCATGGAGGCCTGGTTAGGGGCCTGTTCAACACCTCTTGTGAACTGTACAACATCCTTGAAAGGCTTCCCATGTTGGCCGCAATTGCGCATTCTTTCAACAGCAGGTCACTTTGCTTCTAGCTTCAGTCTAAGCCCCCTCTTTTTGGCAACGTCTGCGAGAAACCTGAACGACCGGGTCAACATTTTGGGCAGCGAGCTAATCAGAATCTACTGCAAAACTTGCGATGCATCTGCCACCAGCAAAGTTGGAATACCCTAAGAGGACCCTAAGAAGAGGCACAAAAACTTGTCTAATGTATGCAGATTCCCAACGAAGACTCTCATCACAGCATTCATTCAATGCTTCAGACGAAGCACTGCGCTTGTGAAAAAAAATCAATCCTGATTCGCTACATCGTTCAATCATTTTCCCTCAGTGCTCATGAGCTTCACTAAGCTTTCAAGGGCCATCGTCTTGACCTTCCTGGAGTCCAAGCAAAAGCAGGGCAGCAGGTTCCAAGCAGCCCGGCTGACACTTGCAGGCCATGTACTGTTTGGAGATCTTGCAGAAGCAGTGACCTCACCTTTATGAGGAGACACCGCGCAGTGTCCCGCCGTCAATCAAGATCCTACTCCGCTGGCCACTCGAGATTGCACACGCGCCAAAATCACAAGGAAGTCAGACACACCTTTTGGTTAAGCTTACGATCAACAGATGGGTAAATGACTCCTCTTTTCTGATAAAAACACAGCCAGCTGGGCGCTCTGGCTACAGTAGCGAAGGGCTCTAGAGCTACAGCGCTGCGTCCTGGGACTCCTGGCCCCTCGACTCAGTCCCCCCTGCAGAGAACTAGGCGCAGCGAGCACGCTTTTGTGAGATGTTCGGCGCGATACAACAGTATGTTCTCTTCTCATAAGCCCGTACCCATCAAAGGCATGGGGCTGCTACGACACTGTAACCTGTCGTAGGGAGCACTGGGGTGCTCGGGGGACCACATGCAAGATGACACTATGGAAATCTGGAGCCTGCGCCAAGCAGCGCGACCCCGGTAGCAGAGACGCTGGCCTCTCGCTCCGGGACACTGGGCAAGACTCGGTGTCAACTTGCGATGTAGAATGATGGCCATCCAGGGCCCAGGCCATTGGCTTGACCGCAAAATCTGTTGACCATGTTCGTAGGCTGGCGTTCAGAATCAGTAACCGTAGACCCAATTCTAGTATGAAAAGACTGATTCTCTTAAGAATGCTCGGGCAACGGTATGGACAGAGAGCAGCGAAATTTTGGACCTTAGAATCACGGGAATTATTCTACATAAGGAGGCTCCATGGCGGTCGGGAGAGGGTGCCCGGGGGACAGCCTAGGAGTGGCGTTTTCAACCATCGATTATTGCCATTAGGAATCGACGGGTCACTGGAACCACTGGGATAATCGGACGCTTTCAGGCGATCGCATCTTTCGATCCGAGTGGCCGAAGGCCGTCGATAATGATACGACCTCGCGAAGGTTGCTTGGAGCAGCCAAACGCTATGTACCGAGAATCACGAGAGGGGCGGCCGCTAGGGGCTTGAATGAGTGTCGTAGCGAATCATCAATAGCGTAATCCGTCACATGTGGTATGTCTCTATGCCAGTGGAGCAAGGGAAGATCTGAAGATTGACGGTTTCGATCATCATGATTTGGAACTCGATGCATTATAGCAGAATGGAACGAAATTGTGAACGTCCAGGAGTGAGAGAAGCGGGGGGGTTCGGGGGGGCGGCAGTCCCCCCGAGTTTACGAATTGAAGAATAGGCATTAATGCATATTAAAATTAGGATTGGCAAAAAAAATAGCTAACTCTAGGCCTGTGTGCGGCACATGTTGTTGCATATGCATATGGACGCCGTCAAAATTATCGAGTTGCCAACAGGGTTTTCAAGAGTTCCAAATGCTATTACGGATAAGCTTCCAGAGCTACGGCTAGTTTTCCATCCCTGTTATAAATCCTAGGCACTACCAAAGTGGCGGCTAGTGGCCTGAAGCCCTTCCAATGCGGACGATACAGTGTCGTTGAAGAGGGCCGTCATTGACTCATCGAGAGCTCTCTTCGATTCCTCTGCCGCCTCCCGGGCAAACCTGTTGCCTTGCTCCGCTTGTATCTCCTCTTGGGGCCTCCAGTCCCCAATCTCGATGCAAGCGTCAGCTAGTTTGCGCGCGACATGCTCACTGTCTGCGACTCGCAGGAAGCCGGCCCGTTTGCCGGGGTTGTCTGGGAAAATGGCCTTGAAAGTGCGGATGGTTTCCCCCGATTTTGGCTTGATAACGAAGTACTTGTCGGGCGCCTCGAGTGCAACATCAGGGAAGCCCACGCCGCGAAGCACCGCCTTTAACGGTTTTAGGAAGGCCTTCCTTCAGAAGCAGGCGCCCACTAGACTTCTCAACCGAGGCCCGAATTGCCACTGACAGAGTGTCATCCGCCTTCTTGCTGGGGCCTGTCGCTGCTTGCGGTCGCGGGGCCTGACTAGAGGAGGCCGCCCGGGGAGCAAGAGGGGTCGAGGCCGGCTCGCTTACAGTGGGGATGGAGACGCCGAAGGAAGGGTTAGGAGGAGAGGCGGCCGGGTTTCCTTGGGGCCCGGGGTTAGACTGAGGCAGGAACTGGGGGTTCCAAGGGCTAGCGAACGGCGGCTGCATGAAAGGCTGTTGAACCACGTTGTGGGGCTGAGAGACAGGGAGGCTGGCTAGCATGCTGCGAAGAGTGTCGGTTTTGTGGTCCAGGTTCGTCCCCGTCACTTTCAACCCTTCCACCGCGCCCTTGACATCCATGAGGATGTTTCTGGCTTTGCGCAACGAGTCTGAGTCAGCCCGTGTCTTGCAGAGAACCTCCAGACTGTTAAGAGTCCCCTCGATTACGCTAAGTCGTCCGATCTCCGCCCAATTGTCGTACACAGGGGGCTGTGCTGCGACAGACGATGAGGGGGTTTCAAGGGGCCCGTTGAACTTCAACTTCTGTAAGGCCTCCTCGATGAGCGTGCGTGCGCTTGCGGTGTAGATTTCTGCGAGGGCGCCTTTCAACGTGGCGTTCGACTCCGTGATTCCAAGGGCTGCCCAAAACTCTTCCCGCACCATTGCCCTCAGCTTCGTTTCGGTTTCTGCCATTAGGAACCCGTTCTCTTCTCGCACAATGCCCCTTACTCCTTCGCTATTAAGCACCGCGCGCTTGGGTTTCTTTTCGGGGGGTCCGTCTGGTTTCTGGACGGTTTTCTCCAACCCATCGAGGTCCCGACTCCTCTTGCCTGCATCCTCCTCCTCCCCAGAGACACCAAGGGCTGGCGTCTCGTCCGGGTTTTCAGGCTGGTTTTCGCCCTTCAGCAGCGCAGAGAGCTCTGAGCCGATGGGTGCGGGGGGCGTGTCCTTAAGCGCCTGGCTGTTTTCGGGTTCCCCTTGAGCTCCGGCTGGCGGGTCCTCAGCTCGGCTGGCCATCTTTGCAGGGTCCGGGGCTGGGCGGTTCCGGGCTGACCGTTGCTTTTTGTGACTGTTGCTGCTGCCACCTCCCCGCAGTTTGTTGCGAACGCTGCGGCCCATAAAAGAATCTGTGTCCAGAAAAACTCATGTTAGCGACTTATTTCACAAGAGCAAGACGGTGAGCCGCAATATCAACAAGAAATGGACGGACAATGCTATCTATCAGCGCTTCTGCATTTTTGTGCCAACAGGGTTCTGTCCGGCCTAACAGGTATGCCATTTGAAGAGGAGGCAGTGCCAAGGTGATATCAGATAGCTCAGCAAGGAAGTCGGTTTCTAGCTGGGCTTTTAATTCACTAGCCAACTGTTTCCGATGACGAGAGAAGGCTTTGCAGTCAAGCAGAAAGTGTGTCTCGTAATCTTGACTTCCAGATAAGCACAAGGTGCAGACTTTGCTAGCAGCAGTGTCACCGTGGAATATTCGTGACCGCAAGCCAAAGGATCTTGATCTAAGGTAGAATTTTACAGTGGTTGACCATCTGTCGTGCCTAAAGATGTAAGGTTCTTGCCCGTATCTGGTCTTAATAAACTTGTAGTGCTTTCCAGATTCGGTACGATTCAGATTTTCTAACCAAAGGTGGCGGTCGAGAGTAAGGACTGCTGAGTGAACCTCTTTTTTCCACCGTGCTTTTGAAATGGCAGATGCACTTTGAGGATCTTGTATATGGGCTAGTTGAGTGTCTGTAAAGAGTTTGAATAATTCTGAGTGCCAAGACTTGTCGTCAATCCAGGGGGCGCCTGCAAGCGAGCATTTGGATTGGAAGTCTTGAAGACGAGCAAGAAAAACTTTCTTGATGAGCCGGTGGTCTTCCAGTCGACAAATGTGACCAAAGAAGTTGAGCTTGGTCTCAGCAATGTAGGAGCATGCAGAGAGCCAACCGAGGTCGCCAAGAAGAGCTTCAGCAATCACCAACGCATTGCTTTGTTTGCCAAAGACCCGCCTGGCCGCCTGCACTTGGGCGCTTTCGACCTTCATTAATAGCTTTTTGGTACTTATGGTGACCAAACTTCGGCACCATAAAACAAACGTGGGCGGGCAAAGAGTTGCCACAGAGCCGCAGATTCACCTACTTGCAGGCCGGAGTCCCCATAACCAATCTGATAAAGTTGCTTGTATGCATTGTTGTAACGGTACGGAGGTCCGAGCGCTCTACCGTCGAGCTACGACCCAAAAAGGTAATACACTTT
>DF237467.1:5769-66156 GCA_000708835.1 Klebsormidium nitens
CTTGTTGACCCGGGTGTATGTGTGTGGCTCAGTAACTTTGAAGCACTCTCTTGACGCACTGTTGTGGTTCAGCAAACGCAATGCACAGGTGTGAAATATCTCTTTTTGAACAGAGTTTGTGGGTCATATGGTTAAAGAACAGACTTCTTCGAAGAATCCCGTCCTTCTTAGAACATAGCTTTTGAGCCCGTGTCAAATCTGTAACCTTGAAATGTCTGCATGCAAGTTTGTCGTGGAATATTGCTTTCATAGCTGACTTTCTGTAAGATCGTTTCTCAAGAAAACTCGTGACCACATTCTGTAATTTTGCTTCATCTCTTGTAATTCGTATACGTTCTTGTTCTGATCGGAAGCTATGGGGGGTGGGCTGTCTCAAGCCGGAGTATTCTTCCATTTCGACGAAGCCTCAATATCAGCAGAGAAGCCCGAGTACTTGTTTCTATCTGGGCTGCGGCAGTATGTCTCCATGAAAACTCTGCAAGATGACGTCACTTTAGACAAAAAACTTTGTGTCCCGCTTGTACTCTCGCAGAAAGCGGCCGTTTAATATTTCTTGATAGTGAGTTCCGCTTGTCAAGCTATTGAGCTCAAACGGACAAACGACGGATAAAGAGAGGGCTTGTGTTTTCCAAAAGCCCTCAATTTGAAACCACGCCAACTGGGCGGGCAGCTATACCCGTTTCCGGACCAACCTCTGTTTCGATACGATTTGTTGGATCAGTCCCATTTCCTTCCTTCAGTCGACCACCCTTAGGAATCTGTGAGGTTAACGAGTGAGTAGATTTCTCATTCAGTGCACTACAAAGAAACGCATGTAGTTCCTGAACCTCTGGATCCTGTTCATTCCCTCAGGGCCACGCCCACGTCATCACGTGGCTCGTCAACAACGGCGCTGACATCAACGTCATCAAAACGGACGACTGGAACGATTCGTTGCTGCACTATGCCGCCGCAAACGGACACCAAGAGTGCGTCGAAACGCTGCTTTCCGTAGGGGCGGATCCGACTGCGACCAATTTCGAGGGGGCGACCCCCGCGGATCTCGCCAGAAAGGGGGGTTACGGTGACCTGGCAAAGATACTGATCGAAGCGGCGTCGGACTGGATTCGGCGCGAGTCGTTCCGCATGACCGCACTACAACTGAAGGAGGACGCAGGTGGGTGAGCTTTTGGATTCGCCATCGAAGTCGAATCAGATCTTATAGCCCAGATGGAGATTTCTGCAGATTGGATACACCTGGAAAAGCACTGGAGTACGTACGTCAGTGAAAAACTACTCATGGGATTGAGGTCCTGCGATCATGCCGCCATGATTCTTTACGATCTGGCGCCAGATCGCTAGTGAAGTAGAGCTCTCTTGTCTGCCCTTCACTTGCAAGATAATCGCAAACCACATTGAAGAGAGGTGCTCAAAAAGTGATCGGCCATCACGCAGCAGTGAGAACTTCTATCTTTCTTTGATGTCACCTTCCGTTGTTTACTTTTGTTTGAGGAGATACCGAGCCACACGGCTGAGTCGCGCAGAGCACGACAACCACTCAATCCTGGCCCCTGAACCAACCCATCAAGTCACTTCTCTCCGGTCTCTTGACTTATGTAGATTTTCTGATGACCCCCCCTCACCTTGCAGAGATGCACAACGACGGTCTGGGCAGCTCCTTCCGGCGCGAGGTGGCGCAGCTCGACCGGATCCTGAACGAGGCCGCTGGGCCACCCCCAGAAGGCGAAAACAACGACCGCCTGAGCACTATCGACGAGAGCGGCAGCAGTTTTGGCACGGGGCCGCACAGCGAAAACAGCGGCCCGCACAGCGGCCCGATTAGCGGTTCATCCGTTTCGGGGGGGTCGTCCCCCGACTCGCGGCCGCTCTCGGCGGCGTCCCCCCCGAACGAGCTGGAGATGGCGAGCCTGGCGCGGGAGTACAACCTGAAGCCCGCCAGCCAGGTGCAGCTAACCGTCGCGGTTAAAACGCACCCGGAGCCCAAACCCGAGGAGGTTAAGAAGGCGGACACCCCGAAAGACGTGGACAAGGACGTTCCGGAGGACTCGTGGATCATCGCGAACCGGAAAGAGCCAGAGGGGTGGTCTTCCATGCGGAAGGAACACACACCGGAAGACGAGAGGACCTTCAAAGAGTATATTAACCGCGGGTGGGAGGGGTTGGGAACTGAGGGAACACAACTGCGCAGCGGTTGGCCGCTGTTCCGCGCATCGGCGATCGTGTGCCAGTCGCTGGGGGTGATCTACATTGTGTGGCGCGCGATCCGCACGTTCAACATCGAGTCGCTGTGGCTCAGCGTGCCGTTCTACATGGCCGAGCTGGTGTCGTTTATCCCGTCTTTCATCTTTTGCCTCGAGGTGAGCGGTTTTGTGGGCAGATATTTGTCTCGTCTGAAGTAACCAAAGTTTGACTTGGCAACTCTTATCGAGAGGAATGTACTCGAAGCGGTTCGACCTCGCGGCAATTCTTGTAATACAAGACTTTGTGCTTCTTTGATTCTTCTTCTTTGTGCTTCTTGATTCTTCTGCATCTTAAGAAAGCAGTCAAGAATGAAATGAGGAAATGGGTTTTCGAACCTTGTGAAAACAATACGAGTGTCTTCTCGTAGACGTTGGGACCCGTTTTTTCGCCGCTTTCGACGGAAGTTCTGCAATTTTGGCTTCGGGGTCTCGCAGCAGAGTTCCAAATCAATTCGCTCGGGACTTCACTGCCGTCAGCATTCACGCTCGACCCTTGACGCAAGTTCTAGTTTGGAGACCTCTTTCGTTATCAGAGGAGTAAGAGTGACATGTCCCATTCGCCAAGAACTCGCACGTCTTACGACTCTTTCTAACTCCCCTCCCTCTCTCCCCCAGGTCTGGTGCCCCGCATACCGCCCCCCCCGCAATCTCTCCCAGATGGACGGACTCACCGAGGCCGACTACCCGTCGGTTGACATCATCATCGTCTGTTACTCGGAGCCCGTAGACATCGTGGAAGCCACCGCTTGCGCTGCGCTCAATCTGGACTACCCCGCCGATAAGCTGACGGTGTATATCTGCGACGACGGCAAGAAGGACGAGATGCGCGCCATGGCGCACAGACTGGAGTTCCAGCGCCGCTACCTCAAGCGCCAGGCGCCGCTGATCTACGTCAGCAGAACCAAGGTGGGTGACGTCAGCGGGGGCGCGTTGGGGTGGTTTCGGTTCGCTCTTCTCGAGCGTTGCGTCTGTTGGTAAAATGCCATATTTGGTAAAATGTGGTGGTCAAAGGGTCGGGTCGCAAGAAAGATACATTAAGAGTCCGCTTGTCATAACTGTTGACGCCAGCAGGACTGACGCAGCAGCAACGCAAACTGGTCAGTGGACCTTCTAAGAGACGCTCAAGAGTAGCAAACTTTCAACGTCTCTTTTTTAACCTGGCCGCAGGTCAAGGGGATCTCCCACCACGCCAAGGCCGGAAACATCAACAACCTGCTCCTCAAGGGGGGAGCACGTGGCGACTTCGTGGTCGTTTTTGACTGCGACATGATTCCCAAGCGGGAGTTCCTCCTACGAACAATCCCGCACTTCTTTCGGACTAAGCCTGGCGGGGGCTGGGAGCAGAAGAACCGGGCCGGCTTCTTGCAGACTCCACAGGCAAGTCATACGCCCGAGAATAGTTGACCCTGACGAGCTGATTGTGCTCTGTGATTTTGGGTCGAGTATACTCGCTGCTGGGCTCTTGTTTAAAGGATGACCGCATTCTCGGTTTGAATCTTCATAAATTCAGACGGGGCTGCTTCAAGTCTGCCTTAGGAGGCCAAAACAAAGAACAGTGCTCGACGTCAAAGGTTTTGTGCCTTCGCCCACAGCAGGTGCAATATGCAGAAAAGTTCGTCACTTAAAAAATCGAGTTGCCCAATTGCAGCTGCAGCGAGATGCACAACCCGTCTAAAAGAGCGAAGAAACTTACAAACTAGGTTTGAAGCAGACGGCTGACGCAATTTGTTCGACAGGACTTCTACAACTTGGAAGCCAACGACCCGTTCGGCAACCGCGCCCGCTTCTTCTACGGCCCCATGATGCAGGGCCGCGACGGCGTGGGCAGCTGCCCCTGCGTCGGCACAGGCGTCATCTTCCGGCGCGAGGCGCTCATCTCGATGGGCGGCCAGGTGGGCAGCCTGATGACGTTATCCTGACGCGGACATAGCACGCGTCGTGTGGTTCAACTCTCCAGGCAGTTCTTCCGCAGAGTTTGCGCTTGGGTTTCCCATCTAGTCAGGCAGTGGGTTATACCTGCTCCGCTGGCAGAGCTTTTGACGGTTGGGAAGAATCTCAGTATGCTGGTAGTTGCTGGCTCGTTACGCAGAGGCACAGGTCAGAGTGGGATTCAGCAGCTACATTTGCGGTCACTTTCAGAGCAATCAATCTTGCTTCCATCAGTAGCAAGGTTCGAGCACGGATATAACTGCACTCTTAACGCATCTTTCGGAAGGGGCTCCCAAGCTGCTTGCCCAGAGCCTCCTTTGCGTTTTTCACTCCTTCTAACTCTTTCAACCGGACTTTCAAGCCTCAAGCTCTTGTGAAACGTCTCAATCACCGCGTTCTTTCTCCAGGCGTACGGCAGCATCACGGAGGACTACAACTCGGCGATGGGCCTGCTGGGCGGCGGCTTCTCCAGCATGTTCCTCAACGAGCTGCTCATCTTCGGCATCGCGCCCGATGACGTCATGACCGTGCTCACGCAACGTCAGCGGTGGGCGATGGGCAGCCTGCAGATCCTCTGCCTGGACAACCCGCTGCTCAACGGGGGGCTCACCATACCGCAGAGTCTCCTCTTCTTCCAGGTAAGGATTCAGAGTCCAAGATCTGAGCGCTGACAACTAAAGAAGTGTGAGGATTTCAGGAACCTTGACCAGCGGTGTCTCGAGGGAGCTTCAAAGCGTCGCAGTTTCATATCGTTCCCCGCTTTTGGCCTCAAGCATTTTGACAGGCGTTTGGTTGCGAACGGTCACTGTTGATAAGGTATGCTTCGCAAAATGTCAATGGAATCGGTACTTTCTGCAAAGCTTTAAAGTCTTTACCTGGAATGCGGCCTGTACTGCCCTATCCGATTCACGATGGGCCTTCACAGGGTTCCAATGAGGCTCCGGCCACTGCCTCTGCAACTTCTCAGAACCGGTCGTGAAGCTCCTTCACTTTGAGTCCCTTTAACGCCATATTCCGCGACCAATACTAACCGAAGCAGCTTAAGCAGCTTCAGACACTGCGGTTTTAGACTAACCATGACCCACTTTTTCTTCTGCAGTCGTGCATACAATACACTCTGGCGCTGCCGACTCTGCTGATGGCCCTTGTGCCCATCCTGTTTCTGTTCTCGGGCATCTCGCCAATCCACGCCAAAGTGCACGAGTTCCTCGTCTTCTTCATCGGCTACTACCTCGCCAACCGGATCATGCTCTTCCTCGCTCACAGGTAAGCGGGAAACGGCCCTTGTCAAGTCTAAAACTCACAGAGGTTCTTTATGTAACCATGGGCTCTTTGAACGAAACGGAACAGCGGAACGGCCGCGGGTGGGGATAGGAGGGAGATCGAGATTGCTCCTGCGTTTTTTCAAAGAGGATGCCCAAAGCTTGACACATGCCGCATCTGCAGGCTTATCACCGTTTTGTTCTTTGATAAACGTTCCGAAGTAGCATTGGAAAGCTTTGCATAAGAGGGAACGTTTTCCACCGAATCATACTCGCTCGATGGATGACAAAAGTCAAGTCCCTGTTGGCTCGACACCACATTTGGACATGTTCTTTCCATGTGGGTGCCCAACGCTTGTCACAGAGAACAAGTGAACGTTTCAATATCGACGCATCTTAGAGGCGACCGAAATTAGGTCCCTGCTTCCAAGGCCTTGACGGTAGATTTGTACCTTTTCGTTCCAAGGGGTGCTAAAACAAAATGGATAATTGCCATGGCTATACTTTACGTCTGAACGTTTTCGTTCCAGGGGGGTGCCCAACGCGGGCATGGAGATGTGGCGCGGGTCGCAGCAGTGGGTGTGGCTGGTGCCCAACAACCTGGTGTCCTGCTGGAAGGCGTTCTCCACCGAGCTCGCCATCTTCAAGTTCTTCAAGCTCGGCAAGGTGAGCGCGTAACGCGTTGCCGTCTGCTTACATGGGCGGCGGATTTTGACGACCATCAGCAAGTGCTCAGTTTCGGCGTCAGAAACTTCCTCTTGTCATACTGTTGGACGCGCCTGCGGCTCCGGATTTTTTAGAAAGTGCCCGGATTATCCGTGTACACCACCCTTTTGAGAAGACAGTTATGGGTACCTTGCCCTTAATGGCTACTCTGACACGGGCATCTTTTGTCGTTCAGCTCGGTTTCACCGTGACCAACAAAGACGGTAATGACGACTGGAGGGAGGCCTTGAAAGTGACGTGGCCCTTTTTCACTTACTACATCGGGATGACGGCAGGGATCATCTATACCATCGTGTTTGTCGGCATCGGGAGCTACGGCATCGAGGTAAGAAGTCTGCCGCCCCGACTGCGTGTCTCAGGAACTTTGCTGGCCAGTTTCTTCCTAAAGAGCAGGCGTGTCGTTGTTACGTGGAATGTACCTCTTAGGAAAACACCGAGCTACTTGTCTGATTTAAACTCTTCCTTGTGGTCAGACCGCGCAGCGCTTGAGTCTTGGGAAAGAACTGGCATCGCATGAATCGTCACTGACTGAACGCGATCGCACCGAGTTGACGCCTTTTCTTTTCCTCTTGCTTTTCTAGGCTGCAGCTTCCCGAGTTGTGGCTTTCGCCTGGGGGATCCTCGTCTGCATGTACATCTGGCCGGTAAGAGGCCCCGACCGCTCCGCTCGATCTGAGGTAACATTCAATCGACGGCATCACAGAATGGCGTCTACCAGTCCCGATGCTGACTTTGCCCGTCTGCTATACGCACAAAATGTAATTTTGGCTTTTTCTTGTTATGAAACGCGACTCAAATACTTCTCGCACGAATCTCGTCACGATGTCCAAAGAGACGTTACCAGAGGAATCAGAGATTACGGGAGCATGCCCCATATTCTGGCGCCAACGGGCGGCGCTTGCAAGCCGCACTTGTCCTTTTCTTTGGTCTCCCCCTTCGTTTCGTGCCTTCGTTCTACTTTCCTTCCATCACGCCTGCAAAATCCTGCTTAGCTTACGACCATCATAAAGGTCTTGCTTCCGCTCGTAGGACACCGTTAGACAGACGCCGCCTCCACAAACCGCCTTGCATGCGCACGTGCTGTCGTCGATCCCTGCAAGCAATGATATCTCAATATTTTCTGATAATTTCGCAGTCTTCTTGCTTTCTACAAAAGAGATTCATGAAAAGCAGGCGAGCATCTAAATCTCAGGAGAGAGTTGACCCTATTGACCCAAGAGAGAGAGAAACTCTGTGTGAGCAGAGGGAGCAAAAAGGAAAACAATGACGAGGCTCCCCCTCTTACTGAAATGCCTTCCGGTTTCTCTTTTCCTGCTTCGCAATCTACGTTGATCAGTCGGTGACATCCCCCGGCCTAAATATTTCTGCAGCCCATCGAAGGATCCCCGCCGATCTCCAATATAAGCTGGTTGCATGGGGCCAAGCACACGGGCGGCGCCGTCAAGTGGGAAAACGACACGTCACTGGCCTCGCCCGGCTCTCACGCCTCTCCTAAAACCCCCGGACCGGCGCGGCGGCTGTCTTTCCAGCGCCTGAAGTCCTTCGGGCGAATGCCGTCCATCAAGAAGCAAAATGTCGAGGATTTGGAAGGTGAGCTATCACTGGGCGTCGGCGTGTTTCGGACGTCACTTTGCCGACGGCGTCTACACATTCCGGTCAGCAATTTGACGAAGATATCGTTTACCGTGATGTTTGAAAGAAAAGGTGTCACGCTCACCACAACGAACACCATTCTCACGTTTGCAAGGTTGAGTGTTCGACGCACTAACTAGTACATTGTTCTGGTCGTAGGGCTCTCACCATTCAGAGCTAGGGACCAGGGTCAAATCATGGGCAGTCTCGTGCGTTCGGAATGACTTGATCGGGTCTAACTTGGAACAGGGATCAGGCTGGCTCGTGACTCGTAGATCTGAGCCAATGAACGGTGAAACAGCCCTGTCATTCTAAACCCTGCCAATGCTCTCTTACAGCGCCCCAGATTGCAGAGGCGATCGCGATCGTGCCGTCGACTCCCGGCCGCAACGGCCTCCTGATGACACGTCAGCAAGTAATCCCGATCGAGGAGCGTGAGCTCAGCCTCCTGTACCAGATGGTCCGCAAAAACGAGACCGGGGGACAACCGGTCGTGTCTCCGGCCTCAAACGCCCCCGCAATGTCCCCGGTTGAGCTCCCCCGGTCAGCAATTCCCGAGGAAGAGGAGCTGGAAACGGTAGCGGTAAAGAGCCCGGTTGTTACCCCGCGCGGGAGCCCCACCGAGAGTGACACGTCATCGGAGCGGTCGAGCAAGATGGAGCAGTTCAAGAAGATGCAGGGCATTAGCCTCATGTCACTGGACGGCGCAGCAGACGTGGCGGTAAGCGGCCGCGTAATAACGCTTATGGCTCCGCTCTTTCAGCGGGCGCTGGAAGTAATGGAATCGGTTTACAGCCAGAGGTGGGGACCGTCCGATTGCCTTAGGTCTGTTCTGAAGCCGTTTACGCGCGCTCGGCCGCTATAGCACCGTCAGACTCTGGTCGCCCTGCGGATGAAAAGGGCTGTGGATTTGGAACTTGGAAAGTCTTCCTGACTTTCTTCCTCGCGCATCCAACTGTTTGTATCGAAGTTTTCCCTTGCGGATAAACGATGCTCCCTTCCAATCCAAGGCGTCACCTCGAAGCAACACCTCTGCTTGAGCCCGTTCAAACAATATGCACTCATCTCGTCTTTCGTTTCTTGCCAGATCGACATCGCCGACCAAAGCCCTGAGAACCCCATCGAGGACCCGCGCGCCGCGCACGCGCGCAACCCGCTCGGCGCGCTCCTCACCGGCCGCCGCGTGGGGCCGGCCGCGCTCAACGCCCCGGCCGCGGCAAAAAAGTCGCCCATCTCTAGGGCACTGGACGCGCTCGCGCTCCCGACCCCACGCGCACCCGGGCCTACTGCGCGCGCGGAGCCCGCGACGCCCGTCATGCCGTCGCCAAAGGTCGCGACGCCCCCAGTCGCGATCGAAGAGTATTACTCGCTCGTGACGCCGCGGCTCCGCGCGCGCACCTCGCCCCAGCTGCGCGCGCGCATCTCGCCGCAACTGCGCCCGCGTTCGGGCGCGAGCACGCCGAGGAGCGCGCGCGCGTCGCCGCGCGTGAACAACCTGGAGGAGGTCGTCCTGGCGTCGCCGCTGCTCCTCGGCGCGGGCCGGAAGGAGAAGGACTGGCCGAGCGACAACGAGAGCGAGGGATTTGAGGAGTTCAAGGAGAAGATGACGACCCGGGCAACGTACATCGACCACGCGAGCCTGCACGCGCGCCCGGTGTTTGAGCTCAAGGCCGCGAAAACCGCCGGGGGGGAGGGCATGCGGCCCCACGTGACATTCGTCGTGGTGAACACGCTGCTTCTGGCCGGTTTCATTGCTGGGGGGGTGGTTTACGTGTTCAAACTGTCGCTCGACAGCAGCTGGCTGGGCATTCATTGACGTGTTGTACCGGCTGGATGGTCACGGGTTGCTGCCGTTCGCTAAATAAAAGGCGCCTGATGACGTGATAAAAGGCGGAAGAGATAGACAGGCGTTGCCACGTAAGGATAAAGAACGGATGAAGCAAAGAAGGTGGTGCTTGGGACTCACTAATAACTTGGTTTCCGTCAGCGAAAGCTGGAAACTTTACCATAAACTTCGTTAAGCACTAGCAAATTTATCTGAGTTGAGTCGATCAAGTAAGTGATTCGAGGTGCAGACTGACGTCCCCTTATCACTGCGGGCGTTGCATCCGCAAAATAAACCCGTCAACTACTAGACATCTGATCATTTGAGGCTATTTAGTTGAACCACGTAGCTTCTGATCAAAGTTGAAACCAAGATTGTGAAGGTGAATATATATTCTAGGTCCAGTTTCCATTTCCGTCAACACGGCGTACGTCTCAATCAGAACCAGATTGGTTGAATCGTAAAGAATTGGATAGAATCCAGGATCGAGGAGCTGCATGCGTTCAATGTGCAACTTGCGCTCGCGCGCATGTATAGGTCGCTGTATCAACTTGCCGCAGAATCACCGAATGCAGCTCTAATTTTGGAGTTTGTCTTTCAGTGTACAAGCAGCTGAGCATCTGTCGTACATACAATCTCGTTAAATGAGGTCGAGCTCATGGCCGTCATGTGCGGTAGTTGCCAGTGCCGGCGCATTAGTACAGCGCCGCTAGCTAGCTAGCTGCACAATGTCTCACTGAGTCAGACTAGCTTCGGTACCGCTGACCGCAATCGTTTAGCTTAATACATACATACATCACATTGTAAAGCCCGTTATAAAGCCCCATGCTTCGGATACCGAAGCGCCTGGAGCTTGATTGAGTACATGGGGCCGTTTTTTCCAACAAGCTAGCTGGTTGACCTGCATGCAAGATCTTATCGAGATTTCGAAACGGAAATGAGCCGCGTCACGAGTACTAAATCGATTGACCTAGCTACACCTCTAACCCTTCAATCCAACCAGTTATTGACCTTCAGACTACCTATAGTCGCGTCATTTACTGGCTATTTCCGCTTGAGTCTTTCGTTGACCGTACGTCGCCGTTATTAGCAATCACATCATGGCATCCGATCTTGCAGATCGCGATGATGCTCAAATTTGTAGACCGTCTCGACGGTCTTTTGGAGATTCAAAATATGCAAATGATTGAATTGCGGCGGCATGGCAGCCATGTATCATTCATGGTATCAAGCACTACTCAGTAGCCCGCCAGACAAAGATGTAAATGCAAATCTTGAAGGGGCCGCCGCGCGCGACACCGGCGCCCGACGTCGTTCCGCTCAACGCGGTGAACTAAAATCAAGGCGGCCAAAGTGCATGGGTCGGACTTGGCAACGGAGAGGCAAATGAAGTTAGAGTCGGGCTTGGCGAGCATGCATAGTTGCTTAACGTACTTGTGATGTTTAATCTCGACGAAGATTTGGAATGCATTCCAGTTCATGGGGGAACTGCACAGACCTGTGTGCAGTTCTGTCACGTCCGACCTGACGTCAAATGTGCTAAGCTGATCTACCCATGACTCTCAGTCTGCCCTTGCCTATCCTAGCTCAACCAAGCAATTCGCCGCTGCGAGAACATTCTTTTTGAGAGACAGTCCTACCTTCTGAGGAACGTCTAAGGAACTTGATCTATACAGGACTGCCATGGACGAGAATGCCTCGACCTCAAATGTGAAATCTATACATGTCAAGGAGGTGTGCTCGTTTGGTTGCCTCAGACTGAGTGTGTCTCATTAGCAACCAGACAGAAGCTGCACCGTTTAACTCACGAACCTCTCCATGGCTTCCTCGTCCAAGAAGCGACACGTGTCTCTCACGCCCATGAACTTATGCCGGTTCGCTGCAATCACGCTGTACACGGCGTCCCTGGCAAACCTGGACGAGAAAGTCTTCCGTAAGCAAAGTCTACTATGATAACGTCGTTTCAGAAAAGCCGCCGCCCTTGAAGCTGACCCATCTAGACAGCGACTTCCTCAGTGTGACGTACAAGAGTTTGGAAGTTCTTACCTTGGTGAATCATGAACGCTATTAGGGCATCAAAGCCTCCAAATGATTGAGGAAAGGTGACTAATCACCCAAAGCAGGAGGCATTTGCGAATCGGAGTGAATTTTTGAAACTACGAGGGAGACATTGGCAAAAGTTCTCCGCATTGAGTACTTTGCCTAATATTCTTCGGAGGGGTAGGAGTTTAGAATAGGAGTCATAAAGGTACTGGGGAAAGTTCGACAGGTCCGACTCGAAGCAATAAATCAAGTCGCGTTTCCCCTGCGGCAGGGAGCCCCCCCTGACAGGGCTTCAGGAAGAAGAAAAAAGCTCTGCAAAGAAGCGAGCCTGCTCACTTGCATGTTCCCTGCCAGCAGGGAAGCCCCCCTAAGAAGATCCGAAAAAGGAAGAGAATCTTGAAATGGAATTCTGCTTCAAAGCTCACTCGGGCACGCAGAGGCCGAAGCTTCCCAGGCCCTTGTACACAGGTGACTGCAAGCACTGTGCAATGTGCAGGATAGCGTCCGAGTGTGTGTAGGCTCTGTTGCAGAAGACGGTTTGGTGTCAGTGTCAGAGGGATCGCAGAATCAGCATCCGGTCAAAGAGTTCGTGACTGTAACAAGGCCGCCAACAAGCTGGAGACGGCGCTCATGCCAGCAGTCTTTTGATGACACTAGCATAAAAGCAGAAGAACATTTCAATCACAACCACTTTGCAGTGTTAGAATGCGACAAGACTTCTAAAGCAGTTCGCAATATCGACACTAGCGATGGGGAAATGGCCAACAGCATTGTGAGTATTGCTATCACATTTTACCTGTTTGAATACACCATGACCATGCTCGAATGGTCATCCGGCCTTAACCCTGACCGTATCAGCAGCGTCCTGCCGGCTTCGCTTTGGAGGGCCGCATAGCGCAGCTTGCTGGAGAGAGAGAGGCAGATGTCAGAGATACTGAAAGCACTGCTAACAAGAAAAGGGATGGCGCAAGCTGACCTGTCAGCTACAGATTGCAGTCAACAAACAAGCGAATCTGCAATTCTGCTTTGGTGATCTGTGAAGGTCAACGTGTGCTCCTGTAATTGTAGAATTACAATGGCCTAGCTGCTGCAAGCCGTATTAATTGGATTCATTCCAGCTAAAGCCTGTTGGAATTACTTTGAAAACTCGAAAAACTAACGTGCAGTACCTGCCAATCAAGGATTCTTTGACGTTCAAAGTCAAGTCTGACTCACAAATCCGAGAATCTCAGAACCTTAGAAAGGGCTCAGTAAGTGTAGTACGGAAGCGGATTGGAATTAGCGGAAGTATCAGAAGCTAAGATTGCGTCAGTTCAACCTACCCTTTGGGGTCATTGTCAAGCATGAAATTGACCCCTTCATTGCACATGTTGCAGATGCCTGCACGATGAAGAGAGTTTTCGTCAGCATCCAGACTACTTCTTGAAGCCTTAAACTTTTGAGCAGGGCACACAATCAAAACACCTGGAAATCATAGCTTGAGCTACAATTGCTAACATTGCACCTTACAGCAAAGTGCTTCCTTCAATAAAAGGGGATTGCAGATACACGCAGAGCCCAATTGTGCTGTGACAGGTGACCAGCACAGACCGGGTTCAAAAAGTCACTATGAGAGCAGAAGGGTGCAAGTTGTTTGCATTCAATCAAGGACTTATGATAGGCACGCAGTACATCGAGGCTTCTGGCTTGCTCTAATGCTTAATCTGGATCAACAACACACCTGAGACCCACCCCATTTACATTTTCGAAGTCTGGTTTCACACTTGGATGCCTTCAAGAGGAACTACTGAGCTGAGTGAATTGCAATTCTTAGGAGCAATCAATCACTTCAACATCACAACTTCTTGTGACCACTCATCCCTCACCATCAAAAAGCACGATTGGCCTCTTGTCAGTTGCAAACAACTCGTCGCCAGGTCTTGCTTCTGCAGTCTCTTGATCTGAGGCTGAGCCCTTGCTGCTGCTATCTCTGGTGCTCCTATGAGCGGGCCCTCTGGTCGGTGTCACTGGTTCAGGCAACTGAGTAACCTGATTTTGGGCGAGGGACACCCTTGGGGCAAGTGTTTGCCGCTGCAAAGCAGGCTTGGTCCAGCTGCCCTGAAATGTCAGATCTGCTGCCTTTGGAAGGCTCTCTGCATCAGGATGCCGCGTGCTGGACAGCTTTGACAAGATAGCGCCCGTGCGCACAAGCGAGGTAGACAGCGCCATCGCTGCTGCTGCTGCTTTGTGAATTGGAAGCGTCTCCTTTCCAAATGATCTCAGACGACCGTGCACTGCCTGATTTGACCGCTGAAATAGCCGCTATGCTGGTCCCGCCCTTTTGACAATAAGCGCTAAAACCACAACCACGAAGGAATGGAGCAACTGTTGCTTTCTTCTTTGGAATTCTTCCAGCAGTAGGAAGCATTTACAGTTTGCGGTTGCAGGAGAAGGAAAGGTGCGCTGCACAGCTCTCCCAGACCATGGTGAAGAAGGATCTTCAGATCTCCTCAAGCTGCTCTGGTTCACCAGCTCTGGTTCCACGGATATGCGCGTTCGTAATCAGAGCTAGGTACGCGGAATTCGAGCAGCAATGATTGCGGCATTATCACACCAGATACGCAACTTTTCCAACTGGCATTGATGGAAAACCGTCGATGAAGCATGCCTTGATCCATCGACGGCTTGTGCGTGACTGTATCACACGTGCGCGCGCGGCTTGAGCAGCTCAACATCGTGTAGTGGTAGGAGGGGATCCCTTGACAAAGGCTGCATAATGCAGAAACTGAGCTCGAGGGGAACCGGACCTTCAAGTTGTTCAGTGGTCACCATCGGCGCGGCCCAGCTGGGTTAAGCATCCGAAGTCAGCTTGTATGTAAGGTTAACATATGTAGATTCCGGAATTTTAAAAGCTAGCCAGCTAGGAGCTGTGACGTTCTGCAATATTGTGCCCGCGTGAATGCAGGTGCTGCCGACCGACGGCATTACCATTCGGCCTAGTCTAATGGCAAGTGTGTATCAATGCTTTTGGTTGCAGGCTACAGCCTATCAGCCGTGTGCTTATATACAAACTTCTGATCGACCTGACTAGAGTGGTCAGAAGACGTGCTTGTGCGCGTTGTTAGACTCGCCGGAGCCTCGGCGGCTCGGTGCTTGACGCGCAATACTCCACGATCTGCGGACAGCTCAAAGCTCTATCAATGAGCTCGGTCTCGATTCGGTACGGAGTAACGATCAGATGATGTTGGCGCCGGCGGTCAGCTCTGTGTTTGATTGCTGATCAAACGAATACAGCCGCGAATGGATGCTGTCCATTTATAGTGTCGCCCTTAGTACCACGCACATGCATGTTGAAGCATCAGAATGACCTTGTAGGTTTCAATATTTGAGGCGGGGGATGGCTAGTCTACAGTTCCCTGCTTCGAAACAAACAGATTGTGAAAGATTTGATCACGAAACCTCTGGACGCAGGGTTATTGATGCTACTAGCCTGCACGCAATCCAAAACTTATGCTCTGCGCAAGCCTGCAGCTCTGCGCATGCCTTTTCTGCAGGCTACTCTGTCAAAAGTCTCGCCTATGTCTGTCAACGAAGCTAGTGGGTAAAACGTGCCGATGGTAGCGCTTAACTTTTAGACTCAAGTAGCTGCTCTTACGAAACCAGGCTGATGTGTCTGATTCACGACACGCCAGCCGTTCAGGAGCTGTATCTCAGCGGCCCGGGCCTTCAGGCGATGCGGTAGTCCTGTTGGCGGGAATACCGGAGAGGATCCCGAGCGTTTCCACCGGGGCATATGGACTCGGAGTTCCTGGGGGCCCAGGGGTCGGGGCAGGGTCCGCCCCATCCCCGGTGCCCTTGGTCGAGTTCCACACGGCGTCGGTGTTGTTGGTGTTGGCCTGCCAATTGATGATGGGGAGAGCGTCCACTAGAAGGAAGAAGTAAACAATCTGTCGAATTTGGGGCTTTGATAACGTCGTAGGGAGATTTATAAGCAGGTGTTCAGTTTGACCCACGACGAGACATGCTCGTGGTGGGCTTTGAAATCTCGCCGGACTAGGAGGTTTGATCGACGAAACTTTCATCACTCCGTCGCCGGCCCTCTTCCTCTGCAAAGCTAAGCAGAAGGCTCCGAAAGAGTTGGCAGAATCTCCGAAGCAAGAAAAGCGTCAGTCATTGATCAAACGAGAAATAATCTGGTTTTTATGGGCAGATCACGTTCTGGAAAGGAGTCTTGGAGCTGGCAAAAAAATAGAAGTTGCCGGGATGGCAGCCAAGGCAAGCGTACCCACACTCGCATACTGTTTTGCCGCCGAAGCAGAGTCCAAAGTCTCGAGCTTGACGGTCCATTTCGCAGAAGACAATGACTCGAAGAGCCAAGTGACCAGCAAATTTGCTAAATACAGAGGCGGGCGGTGGACCACAGTTCAACGAAGCTGGAGCGAGGGCCAAAGGCGCCTCAGATTCGGCCTTCAACCTGTTCTCTTTCTGCCCTTGTTTAGATCACGCTCAAAGCAAAACGGAGCTTTTTGTGAGCCTTTTCATTGATGCGCTAAGCAGCAGCAGAGTGCCTCACCGGCCGACTGCACTGTGATGATCCCCACCGTCAATTCGGGATCGGCGGGATCATTGAAAAAGTACTTTCCGGTTTCGTTAAACTGGAGCCGGATCTGGAATGGCGCCGTCTCCACTGTATCGATGCCACGCCCAGAGAAGACCGGGGGCCCCTGCTGGCTGACAGCTGGCAGGAGGAAAGAATCAGAGCCATCAGATGGATTAGTCCGGGCCGTTGAAAGTTTCGCCCTGAATCTTGCCATTCTTCTACGAAACAGACTCAGCATTCGGGTTGGCGCCAAGCGAGTAGATTGCAAAGAAAAGGGCTCAATGGAGAAGGAAAAGCATGCTCACAAATGCTCGAGAGTAAAAAGTTGAGATATGTACACCTCGAGGCTTGGCAATCATGACAGAAACAAAGATAGGAAAAGACAGATTGGACATGAGCCAGCAGCGTTCTTGATGAAATGAAAACCCATGGGTGAAGCGGTGTTTGACCATCAAAGACAGGAGTCCTTTTCGAGACCTCGCTTACCCTGGATGCGGTGAGGCAGGCCGTCGCCCCACTGGAACGTCACTGCAAAATTTGTGACCCCAACTAGGATCATGAGTCTGGTCACGAGAGTTGAACACATTCAACACTGGACTCATGGCAACCGTTAAGAGGAGCTGAAGCAACAAGTGATGAAGTGGGCGCAGAAGGCGCAATCCGAAGTTGTTCTTGACGGCAAATAATACTATCATAAGATAGTGGTTTGCGACGTGGTGTTTTGATAAATGGCGTTTAGGGCGTGACGGCCGGCCAGCAAACTTCCCCTTGCTCCGATGTTTTAACGCGCGGCCGCCTCATGGAAGCAGGCAGGCAATCAACTTGCAAACGAAGAGAAGATATTGAAGTGCAGTCATGCAAACGTAGAACTCGCCTGTGTCTCTTGGGTCGATGACGCTATTAATGTTGGCCCCCTTCAACCACTGCACGGCGATGTCCCCCGCACCTGCATGGGCGGTGAGCACTCGGGGATACTTCCAAATATCCACGTCTCCGTACAACAGTCTCTAACAAGCATGATATGCTCTCTCGACGCAAAGCGGCCAGGCGGGAGTTTATTGCGCGCCTGACGAGCTTGATCCATATCAATCTTGGTGAGATTTTCAGACCTGAGCAATTTAAGTGGACCGATGCAGGGCACCTTCCTCAAAACAGGTGGAACATTGACTGACCAGCGCCGAGCGGGTTCCTTTAAGAAGGTCGTCGACCATTCAAATGACGCCTTTATAGTTGAAGACAGAAACCATATGTTCAATGCAAGTGCCCTTCATCCTAGTTACCTAGAGAAGCAAAGCAAATCAAACGGCCCAGTGCCTAGATTCGTCCTTGAGGCCTCAAAGGAGGAGGAGAGCTCCCCAAGCAGAAAAGTAACGGATAAGTCAACTCACCGATCGAGGTAGCTAAGACCACGCAGGTTCCAATCGCCAGAAGAAACAGATTGCTCAGGCCATTGGGCGCCATTAGAACCTTCTGTGCGCGTCCTTCACGTTCTAGCAAGGACGAAAGATGAAACGGCGGTCTGCTGCGCTTCTTGGGAAAGCTGTAGGCGCTGGTTAGTATGATTCTAAAGACCTCTTTAAAAGTGTATTAGCCGATCCAGCTTCATGTATTAAGCGTTTTTTGAGAAGGAAGAGTCTGAAGTCAGCTTGTTGGGCAAGCAGGACTATCTGACCGTGAAAAGCAGACTAGACTAGCTTGCATGAATGAGTGCGAAGTCACTGCAAAGCAGAGAGCAGTAGTGCTGATTTAGCAAGGAAATGCAAACGGTCGTCTATTCGACCCTTCATGATAGGATTTTGCGACACTTGAAATGAAGATTTCTATACAAATAAGTGTTGTGCACAGCCTAAATGTTCGTGACTCCGACGTTGTGAATGCTGCTTAAGATTGATGATGTGAAAGAGACTCAGTAGTGAGTCACTACGAACCCGTAAATATGAAGCAACGTGCACGTGGCGAGGATTCCTTTATACATTGAAGTGCACAACTCTACTATTAGCAAGGATAAGTGTAGGTAGAAGCTACATGAGTCTAGCGTAGCACTTCGAGATTATAATGGTATGATGTAACATGGCAAGCCTTTCAAAATCGGAAATCTGTGCTGAGTGATTGTTAGGAAAGCTGCAAAATCAAGAGAGTACTAGACCTTAGAACCCGAATGAGATTCCCACAGCACTGCCATCGCACCTATCATGCACCTACCTCGTTCTAAACCTCAAAATGAGATTGCACAACATCATGTATAGAAGCGTCGAACTGGCAAATGCCGTCGAACATTACGTTGTAGCGATGTCGGAGTTGTCGAAAGACGGAATCCTTCTTTGCGCCCACGCTCATATCCGTGCGCCATAGTACACACATACATGAAGTGCTTGCAGAAAGGACAAAAATACCAGCTATTGATGTGCGTTGTGGCGAACGGCCGGTCGACTTTGCTATTGATATGGTCACACAATACTGACAAAGAGACTATTAAGTGATCTTTTTTGTTTTAGACTAGGAGTTGGGGCTGAAACTTCTTGCTTTGGTTACTAGTAGGTTCCTAAAAGAGCCCCTATCAAATCCTCAAGGATCGACCTTCCTCATGCCATACCCCGCACTCCGATAAAAGACGAACCTATGCTGATGGCCCTTGTATGACTCAAGCTAGTGCCTACACGTGCCGCTATGGTGGTACTTAATTTCTACAGTCCCAAAACTGCCCTTACAAATGTCTGGGCGCCGGCTCACATGCTCGGAACTTTCTTGTAGCGGCCGGCCGGGCCTTCGGGCGCCGAAGCAGTGGTCTTGCCGGGAAGGCGCCCGGCGGTTTCCACCGGGTAAGGCTTCGGGGTGGCTGTCGCTGAAGGGCCAGGGGTCGGGGCAGGGTCCGCCCCATCCCCGGTGCCCTTGGTCGAGTTCCAGACTGCGGCGGTGTAATTAGTGTTGGCCTGCCAATTGATGATGGGGAGACGGCTCCCTGCAACGAAAACGTCGAGAGTGTATCAGACCAAGGGTTTTGAAAACCATGAGCGGAGAGTTCAATCCTGGTTTCGAATTCTCGGGCGATTGGGTCGAGTGAAGCTCTTTTGGCTGCCGTTGCTCGCGCCAGTTCGGCGAATGGAAACTCGAAGAACATTCTTTGCTCAACGTGCAGCTTTCCTCGAGCAGAAACTCCTCCTCACAATCTCGGTACGAGATGAGTCAGAGAACCGTCCGCCGACTTTTGAATAGGAATCGTTTGGAAAGTATGGGCACAGACGGGGGGAAAATGCATGTACTGCTCGATGCAGCGGGCGGGGAAGAAGACGACATGCAAGAGCTCTCTGGGCGTCGAACTGAAGTCAGCATCTTCCTATTGCAGATTGGACGCGCTTCCACGAACTAAAATCCGGACGAAAAAAGCGGCCACAACGCGCAACTACGCGCATCAAAGTTTCAGGAGTCATTGAATCTGCATCCAACCCCATCCGTTCCTGGTTCAATGTCTGAATCGCTCGAGAGGCGAGACCTAACACCTCCCTTCCAACCTTTTGAAAATTGAATGATTCGAAAAGCTAAACAAAGTACTTAGGACGGGACGACTGACCGGCTGATTGCACGGTGATGATCCCCACGGTCAGCTCAGGGTCGTTGGGATCATTAAAGAAGTACTTTCCGGTTCCGTTGAACTGAAGCAGGATCTGGAACGGCGCAGTCTCCACGGTATCGATGCCCCGCCCCGAGAAGACCGGGGGGCCCTGCTGGCTGACAGCTGGCAAAAGCGAGAAAGGAGAGCCGTCAGATGGAGAATACTCGTTATTTAGTTTCTCCCTTTAAATATCACAACCTGCCGTCAGATGGGTCAATTTCGGCCGTCAGATGGGTCGATGCCTCGGGGGATGCACCAGCATAATCCTTCAATATAGAAACAGTGCTCGGCACACTTGTTCGAAGTAAAACAAACGTGCCAAATCTGCTCTTTGAAGGAGCTCAAGGGCAGTGGGCTCTTGAAATCACAGAAAGCAAGCCAAGAGTGGGATTCGCAGAAAGATGTTTGGTTTGACGAAGATTCGTCGAGTTATTGACAGACACTCACCCTGAATGCGGTGAGGCCGGCCGTCCGCCCACTGGAACGTCACTGCAGAAATCAAAACGAGATGTAGAAATCAGGACTCTTCTCGAACCTGAGTTAGGTTTCCGATAGAAACACAGGTGGACAGAACTTGAAGTATTGCAGGCCATTAGTGAGTAGAATCCGGGTCTTTTTGAGACTCGCCTGTGTCGCCTGAGTTGATGACGCTGTTTATGTTGGCCCCCGTCAGCCACTGCACGGCGATGTTCGCCGCTCCTGCATGACTACGGTAGTGAGCGCACTCAAAAGCTTACAAGTATAGAGTCGCCTCATTCTCAGTATGTCGCTCTTCGAGACGTCAGAACGCTCTTGTAACGAAACAATGAAAAGGGGAATCATCTGGGAGCGTGATCAACACAAAGTCAATGTTCCCAAAATCACCGCGCTGACAATAGACCAGCCAAAAACCATGGAAGTTACTTTCAATTTCACCTAGAACTTAATATTCAAGTAAGAGCGACTCGGACCCGACTGTCGCCAGAAAAGAGTCCCTTCACAAATGGGAAAGCCGGTAAAAATCTCCATCGAAACAAGCCTTAGACTTAGTCGACGCGGCTAAGAATTCAGGTTCGTCCCTGAAAGATTCAAGCACTAAGTTGAGATAGAGCGCCTTGAGATCCGTTTCGAGAACGAGAAGAAGAATAGAAACTGGTATAAGAAAGGAAACCGACTCACCGACCGAGGTGGCCAAGATCAGGCTGCTTCCGATGGCCAGGAGAACCATGTTGCTCAGCCCTTTGGGCGCCATGAGTCGATCGTTGTTGCGATCTGATTTCAATACCTGGCAAGGGCCAAAAGGAGGGCGATGCGGCTGCGCTTCTCGAGAAAGCTGAAGGCGTTTCGTAAAAGTGATGGAAAGGATTATGAGGTGCGTGCCTCAAGAGATGCGCGTTAAAAAGCGAACGTTGTTAGAGAACTAAGAAGCCGCAATCCGCTCTTTAGGATGAAAGATGAGAGTCTTAAATAAGTCTCGCTTCATCGACTAGACGACTTTGAAGGCGCTGAAGGGCAATGAGTCATGAGGCTGAGTCATCAGGGGAAGGTACCAGGATGTAGTCACATTCGATCAATCCAACATCAAGGGATGCAAAGCCATCCACGTCCTTCTGCAAACTGAGGTGGGATCCTATGCTCCGTGGCTCCGACATTGTAAGAATCCGCACCCACCAGATTGTAGAAATACATCCCGTCTCGAGCTGTAGAACATTGATACAACGTGGCACAGATCTTTCATGTTTGATTGCAGCCATTTTAAAACCGGAAGATATCAACGTTGCTGAATCTCTGTGAAGCAATTTACTTCCCAAGATTGGTATCATTTCACCAAGCTTGTGGTAAATCTTGAGGACCTTGCTGAATTCATTGCAAGAGAGGTGCTCCGGACCAATTGAATAGTGACCCGCGAAATGTATGATGGGCTCAATGAACGGCTTCTACAAGATCCGCTCAGCCTCGGTAATGATTTTTAACATATGAACCGTCGAGTACATGCTGTCGTGTTTCTTTGTTGTAGCTATATCGGAGTGTCGAATAGACGTGACACGACAAGACCGCTCTTGAAAAGTAGAGCTTAGGGCAACCACGTATAGTCTCTCGAACCCAACAACCAATTCTTGAACTGTGCTACCATCAATTGAGATCGATTTCTTCATTATGCTTCTGCACGGGTCTCGAGGCCGTGAGCTTCGTACAAATTTGAAAGGCGCTCACGTGACGGCTAAAGGATCTCTTTGGGTACTTTGCGTTAAACACGATTGCAACACCTCTCCGTGACCTGAAGATATGTTGCAGACTCAAGCTCTTAAGCTTCGCTTTACAAAAGGAGACTACGATATCACACCTGCTACAGTATTTAAACGCGCCCTCATTTTCACGAATAAAATGTAGCGTTCGCACCTTGCCTAGTGCATGTGACTCTTATCTGATCCCAACCAGTACTGGACTCTGAAATGAGACGAACCCATCGGTATCCCTGACCTCAAACCAGCTGCCATTCAGCTGAAAACCGCTTCAAACCAGACTAAACCCAGCTATACAACGACCAGAAAAGTAAACCTCTAACCTCGACCTCCAATAAGTAGCATCAACGATAACCCGACTTCGACAACTGTGGTGACAACGTCCTAACCCGTGCTTGCCGCAAGCTAACCGAACCTCAACATCTGGCTCAACTCCGCCCTACTTCAGGCTTGCCGCCAACCCGTTCCCCGGGGCTGGCTTGACCATGTGCTGCTCGCACTTGGGCCCTTCCAGGCGGCAGTACTTGAGGCAATTCTGGCACTTTTGCAGCAGGTATCCACAGCTGCCCGCGGCCGCGACCGCGCCCGCGAGGGCCTCGTCCAGGAAGATGTCCTCGAAGGCGGCCGCGAGCGGGGAGCCACCCTCTGCAGAAACAGGGCCCGGCGACGTCTGCAGGGGCCCGGCAAGAAACTGTCAGGCGGCCTTATTTATCAACTGGGTTGGAATTTGCCAGCAATCGTCTGACAGCACGATGAGCAAGAGACAATATCTGGAGTCTTCCAAATCTGGTAAGGCATAGAGTTTGATAACGCTTGAGCTTTATCAAATACCAATTGCCTGGTTGACACGGTTCAAAGTCTGGAAATTACTGAGACGAAAATCGAGGCGTTTATAGAATGAAGTGGCAGATTGAAGCCCGAGATACACAAGCCAGAGCACGTCCAAAGGCTCAACTTTTGTGACTGATCATCGAACTTCTGAAAGTTCTGTTTGAAAAGCTTAAAAGCCAGCCTACACCTAGTCGATCGCGTTTCGAGATGCTCACCAGCTTGCATCCCTTGTCTCCGTTCGGCGCGCTCGTCTGATACGCTGCGGTGGTCACCAATTGCGGAGCTGCAAAGCGGAACCGACTTCAGGACGGACAGAAACGCTTGACGCCAAAGACCTTCTTTTCAGCAGAAATACGAGGACCAGAACCTGCGGAGACGACCGAACACCCCTTGACTTTACACTGGTCGTTTTTCGTGAACTTTCGAGAGGCACTTTCCTTCAGAACCGTGGGTGTCGTCGCCCGCGTGCAGATCGCATGGAAAGGTTGTCAGAAAGGGGCACCCTTCAAGCGCAGAAGTTAGAAACCGGTGTGAACGTTCATTCATGCTTCCAGTCGGCTTTCGGGAATGCAATACCGTCATAGGTGTCAAAGGATGAAACATGTCGTACCAGGATTCGGAAAGGTCAGTCCACCAGAAGGCGCCTGGTTCCCGTGGAAGGTGTTTGCCGCGGTTCCGTTCCGCCCGGTTCCGTTCTGGTAGAAGGGGACCCACTCGATGGTGACCGGGGTGAAGTTCTGGGCGAGGACTGACGTGGGCGTATCGGGGAGCCCATACAGCTTTCCCTTGTTGGCACTGGAATAAGGATGAGAAGTAAGACGCACGACAGCTTTTCTCGCATCAAGAACACCCGCTTGAAAGTTTCAACGGGTTGGAAGAGGTAACCTCAATTTGTTGCATTGGACATACTTGAGCGTTGGCTTTTCACCTTAACAACGGAATTTCGTCTGCCTGCTGATGCTTGGCCCCCCGCACAGCCTATTGCCTCTGGCACGGCGCACAACAGACAAATTCATCTCTCATGTTGGAGTCGAAGCAAAGTTCTTTTGAGTCAGCCTTTTCACTGACCACAAGACACAAATCTCAGACCTTCGTGCGGAACTCCTTGCCAGAATAAAAGAACGGGGAATCATACCCCTGGTTGATCCCAACAGCTCACCTCGCAAAAGGATTCGCTCCGAAGTTGTTCTCCGGTCCGGTGGCAAAAGCACGCTTCGCAGCCGCGTCTTCTTGTCCCGGGAACCGCGTGGCAACCGGTGCAAGTGGCTGGCCAAAAGGTGAAGGAGCCGAGGCGTGGCGCGGGGTGCCCGGTGACTGGTCAAAAGCGACCGGGGACGGACTGTGGTGGGAAACGGCCGGGGTGTGTTGAAACTGGGCAGCGGCAAAAGCGGTGGGGCTTCCACTGTTCTGCCTCGAAAGGCGGCGAAAAGCTGTCGGGCTCGCGCTGTTCTGCCTCTGGATGCTCGCGCTGTTCTGCCTCTGGATGCTTGCGCTGTTCTGCCTGGCGATGCCCGGGGACTGCGGCTGAGGGCTCGGGGCGACGAGTGTGGGGCTGGGGTGCGGACCGGTCTGGTGGGCGGTAGGGTAAACCGGTGCTGGGCTCTCGATCTGGGCGCTCGGGAATTGAGACGGTGGAGACTGCAGAGCCTGGTTTGGAGTACTCGAGCGTTCAAACGAGTCAGCCGGTGGAACCCCAGCGACCTGGAGGTTCAGGAAGGGGTTGGTAAACACATTCTGGCGGCGCGGGGTGTCCGAGGATTCGACGTTGGCGACCGGAGAGGATGACCGGTAGGCAGACGAAGGCATCGGGGCAGGAGGCTTTGTACCGTTTGGAGGAAGTGTCTGGATCGAGTCGCTCCGGGGGTTATACTGGGCTGTCTGAGAGTTGATATCTGTCGCTGGACACGGAGTGAAAATGGGCGGATGGGGTGGGGGGAGATGCTGCGAGTGGTCGGGGAATGAGACCGGGAAGGGCACCGCAGTCGGGGTGTGAACGGGTGAAGAAACTGCAGAGACAAACAACGAGAGACTGAGAGAAAGGACAACATTGAGGACCAGAACACAGCGACTATCTTCACGCTACAGTTATCGATGCTCAGATCGACCTTTTTCCAGTGGTACAATAAAATCTTGTGTTGGGTTCCTAACTGAAGCGTTGCCAAGATCGCTACGCTTCCTATCTGGGGAAGCGCCCTTTCTACCCGGGACTTCTTGACACTTCAGGAATTGAGACAGCCCTTCACGAACACATTCTTCAAATTTAGCGCCTTTGACCAATGTCATGTGCCTAATATCAAGATTAAGTCGATGGAGGTGAGGTGAGGTGGAGGTCCAAAGTCTTTTCTGTCCTGCCCACCTTGCATCGTGGTTCCCAGTTCTTCGTTCAAGTGCTTGATCCAGTCCTCGTCTCCTCCCATGCTCCCCGCTCGAGCAGGCTGTCAGACGACCCAAAAAAAGATGTGTTTGCAAAAAGCCAACCAGAGAGTATCCTTAACGGTGGCAGCTTTCATGCCATTAGGATTATGTGGCTGTCCGGACTGAACATCATGTGCTTGCGATTCTAGGCTCAAAATTCGGATGGCACTGTCATCATAGAAAGGTCGATTAAGAATCGTGAACACACTTCTTGGAGCAAATTAGCTTTCGTTGCTCAAGGAAGAATAGGTGGAATTGGTACTTTTATCGGGGTTTGGGGAATCAGAGCAGATACCCTGCAGGAGTAAATTACCTGGCTGGCATTTCGGCGGTGCTTCGCGGCCTTCTGAGCGGACGGAGGAAGCGGCGGAAGGAAAGCGGAACGGTCGGCCTTGACACCGCTGGGCGCCGGGGATCCTTTTCCGTTTGACTGAATGAAAATCAAGGCTTCCTAAGTCCAGTCGTGCGCCCTTCGTTGGAAGCGCGAACAAAGTATTCAAGCGCTAGCGCATTGCTACGCGCGGAAACAGCCAAGCCACCCCCTTCCGAGGAGTGCTGATTGGGCGAAAGACCTTCAGACCTTCAAACCTTATAATTGCATCTGAAGCCCACGAGCTTGACATCAAAACTCTCTGATATTCTCAGGAGAATCTGGCAATCCACGAAGTTGTTCCGAACAACAGCAAGGCTTCCCTCTTGGATGTACAACTTGCGATAAAAAATTCACCTCAAGTGGCAGTCTCCTCAGTGCAACCGGTTTTGAGGTGCAGACTGAAAACAAAAAGTCTACTTGTAATAAGCCCACCTCGAAGTCCTTGGGCCGCACTTCGATGCCCTCCGTTCGGACGCCTTGCAGGTAGTTGGACGGCTTCGGACCCTCCGGCCCCTCGTCGGCCCCCGGACAGTACAGCAGTGTCATGGCCGGCTCGCTCTTGGTACGCCGGTGCGGCCCCATCAGCGCGCTCTTGTCCTGGTCGGAGGTTTGGGGTTTGAGCGGGGCGGGTGCGCCGGCCGCGGCCGCGTCCTCGTCGCCGTCCTCGGACTTGGGCAGCTTTTGGGGGGCGTCGTGGCGGGACAGGGGGCCGGGGAGCGAACCCTGTTTGAGATGGAATAGGATGCTGTCAGCGGTACGTTCCACGATATTCAATGAAGGTTGATTAAAGGGCGACATCAGGCATATCTTGCTGTTGCAGTATCCGAAAAGGCAGCCGCAGCTTTTTCCTCAGGTTTACTCTTCTCCTTCTATGTTGTCCTCTGGTGGATAGTCTCTTAAAGATTTGAGAGGGTTGTATGAGCCAACGGAGGAAGTTTGATCCGCACGACAAGAGAAGTTTCCCGAAGAGTGACAACACACACGTGATTGTAGTGTACAAAATGCGGCGAGGCAACCCATCAAACAACAGAAGCCTCGAAGCCCACGAAAGCGCCCTCGGAGCCCCTCACCGCATGCTGGAGCGGCCCCCGGCGTGGGCTGCTGGCTTGGAACAAGCGCGCCTCGGCGTCGCGGTACTTGGCACGCTCCTCCGCGACGCGCGCGTCGTCGACGATCAAAGACGAGAGCGCAGAGGCCTGCGGCGTTCACAAAGATACGTTGTCAGCCCACTGTAGCGATATCTGGTTCCCCAATCTTTCAACTGGGGACAGACTGTCATGTCTGATGGATGTTTCCGGTGACACAGCCTTTGATCAGGATTGGGGTTGGAAGCGGAAACCTGAGAGCATCGAGCCAAAGTGTCTTGGCTATCTCCTTCGAATAGACACCGCAAAACTTCGTTGCAGGAACCTTCAAGACTGTGGAGCCACCTTTCACTCGAGTCGTATACGTAACATACAGGGATGTTTCAAGGATGCAGACTTTTCTTCTGTCTACTTGGGCGATCGAAGGACGGCGAAGTAGGAGGAACCAAAAAGGTATTGCAAAGTTCTCTTCTCCTGACCTCGCTAAGAGCGCTGATTGAGCCAGGAGCTTTGTTTCGTTATGTCCGCTTTCTGACTACGAAATCAGCACTTCAAAAATGAACGCGGATTGTCCTCCTACAACCCTCAATCACCCATCAGGACCAGTCTGGCCCTGCTTCTGTACCCTTACCTTGAGCCGGACATTCTGTCCCAGGTCCTTTCCGGACCCTGGCTCCTCGAACTTGAAGGAGCTTTTCAACTCGTTCACCTGCACATCGTCTGGGGATTCGGAAGCTAGCAACTTGATGTTTATTTGCATCACGAGAATTCTACCGTTCTCGAAATCAATCATGAAAGTTTGTGACAGCCAGACTCAAGGAAAGAACGTGGAAGAATCTCATCCAGACTCCTTCTTAGGGTTTGACAGAGAGTTGTGGACATGAAAGAGAGCCCTCGGGAGGATATTCGAGGCCTTCAGTTTCCATAATCTGAGGACGTCATTTCAAAAAGGTCGAAATTGAGAGCCACTCAGAAAAAGTTAGCCCACCAGGTCGACATGCTCTTTGAGGTCCTGGTGCACCTGCTCCACTCCCCGCGTGCACAGAAACTCCAACAGGATCAACGCCTTATAAATCTTGCGCCTGCACAAGAGGGAAAATACCAAATAGTGAAAGAATGGTTCGGCGCCGATAGTTTGTCTCCCTCGAGCGAGCATGGATTGCTAGTCCCTCAAAAGGATACTGGAAGCTCAGCCAGGTTGAGGATCCAGAGCAACCAGCTCCACTTCTATTGGTCGTGTCAGACATAGACTCCCTTCTTCAAGTTTTGACCACCTGATCACCGAATATCTTGAACCGATGAAGCCTGTGGATTTTCAGAATCACCGAAGCCCCTGCCTCAAGAAGTTTTGGTCTTTTGGATGTCCCGCGGCCTCTGAAATCCTCGACTGCACTGCGAGCTCCTACCGAATCTTCTCACCAGTTTCTTGGTTCGTCCTCGAGTCTCTCCAGCAGCGTATTCATGATGCGTGGGTAGTCCATACAGCTGCAAGTGGCATTGGCGATCTCCTGCAAGAGCACACATTGACTCTGTTTCAGCGCATTGTCGAGCTTTTGACTCATGATGAGCGAAAAAAGCGTCATCCGAGAGCAAGGGTCGTAGTTCTTGGAGACTAATCTGTGACGAACAGTCAGAGAAAGCAAGGTGCTTTTCTTCGATCTTTATCAGATATTCTCTCTCTTCTGGTCATCAGTACCCCTAAAGAGTAGAGTTCGGCTAGTCAAGGGATGAATGTAGCAGAAGCCCTTTTGTTAAGAGGCTTTGATAAAAGACATCTGGAAACCAGAACTTCTCGATTTTGACCCTCTGTGCTCTGATCTTGCTCTGTCATTCTTGCTCTTAGCAGGATATTAAAGAGCTCTTCGTTTACGAAAGACTCTTTCCAGTCTGCACATCCATCCAAACGCCTCAATCACCTCTTCTACTGGTCTTTTGCTGGTCTGGTCAGGCAGTCAATTGCAGCCTTTGGAACAGGAACTTTCTCACTTTTGCTAAGTTTGTTTCATTGCAATTCCTAAATCGATAAACCTTGCAATCTGATCAAGCCTTACCTGTTTCCAATCCAAGAGCTTCATGCAAGCAACGATTCATACTCTGCCATGCACCTTTAAGAAATCGTGCTTCTATGCGCACTTCCTTCTGAGATTACAATCATAAGACACCTACAATTATCAAGCTTAGCACTGTCATTCTTTCTACAACGTCAAGCAGTATCATACCCTGCAACCCGCATACATGTCGCCCTCCCTGCATTGCCACAGCATGCATTTGAAGACTGTCTGGTTTCGTCGCCCCCTGTTATGCCTGAATTCAATTCCCAGATGACCTTTTGTTAAGGCACACATATCCGCATGAATGTGGCCACAGATTTTGACCTACCAGGGAAGAAATCGACAAACTTTTCTGTCACACAACCCTTGTTGATCGAAGCACAAAGAACTCACCTTCATCTGCGATCCCAGGGGTCCCCATGGCTCGCTGTTCGTGGCGTTCTTCACAGCCTTCACGATGGCAGGCTCTGCAGTCACTTTGCTCTTCGCCGTCTTCAGGAAGGACTTCATTCTGGATGGAGGAGCGCAGCGCCTGAAATGCAGGCTCTCATGCACGAACACGGATGGAGCCCTGGAGCAACCGGCTGCACTTTGGAGCGAAGCAGAGGGTTTCTAAAGAGATGTCTCGAAGAACCTCCAAGACTTTTTGAGGCGCGCAAAGTGACGGAGCGCGGAGCCTGATCTGAAGGTTCTCACGAAGAGAAGAGAGATGGGAGTGCTAATGGAATCGGCTGCGCATCGAGTGATATGAAAGGTCTTTGGATTTGCAAGAAGAATTGATTCCAAGCGCAAATTTCCTCGGGGCAAGGTCTCTCAGCTCCTTCTGCAGTCAGGCCCGACAGCGATTTAAGAAGGCATACTGTATCTCGATCTTGATCTGATGAGGTGAAGTCTGGATTTTCCTTCGATTTTGTGCCATGTTGAGGCCGATCGTCGCGTCAGGATCGAGCTCTAAGACACTCTAAGATTACCATTCTTGTTGACGCACACCAGCTCGTCAACCCTTTTTTGTCGTTTTCTGTCGGCAGCTGGTGAGAATGCTAATTTGCAGAGGCACGTGGCAGAGTCCGACTGGTCGACCCCCCGCCCATATCGAGCCTGAAACGTTCTAGCGGATCTCAGAAACACTGGAATCTACTGTAGTACGATGGTCATACCGGCCAGTAACCAGAGCCTGGAGATTCAAGGGCAAGCTCATGGAGACCGTAAACTATGCATGATATACGTAGTTGTGAGTACATAAGGTGCCGTGAGGAGCTGTGGTTATTCCTCTTTGAGCTGATCGAACTCCTGTGCTTGTCTGAAGCTGACTCAATGCATCCACAAAACCGCATGCATGAGGTGACCGCAATCAGCCCTTTCGCGAGAGATCGCCTCACTTTGACTTTTTCCCCCCCATGTTTTCTGAATCTTATATATATTGCAGCCGAGTTTGGGTTCACGGTTCTGTCAAGGCACGAACAATGACGGCCTGCAGATGGCTTCCACGGCAGCTCAAGGTTTGAATTAAACCCTCCCTCATACAAGTTCAGGCTGCGGCGAGGCAGCCGCCTAGCTAAATGATGGATTGATGCAACCATGGCGCGGCCAGGTGGCCGACCTAGTATACTGGAGATTGCTGACAAAGACCAACTTACGAGGCAAATCTCCCGATCAATGTACTACCGAGGAATGACGTGCTTTGAATGTGATAGGCGAAAAGCCAGACCGGCCAACGCGCTGAATTAGGACTGGCACATTTATAACCAGTCAACCAATAACATGCGCGGCGGGAACGTGCACCGCGCACTTAATGCATATTCAGACACAACTTTCTTCCGAAGATCAGCCGAACACAAATTCGCTGGGCGCATGCCGCACTACAGAGCTCAGTGCCGCCAACCGTACTTCCATAATGTTTCCAATAGGTGTGACACATGCAAGACTTGACGAGCGGTGATCGCTTCTAGCGCCACCGTGCAAACCTCAGCTGGGTGGATCTTCAAGATAAAGCGGTACTCTCGAACTCGCTCAACAGGCAGGTGCACAGCCGTAGTGCCAGATTGGTGGATTAAAGCTTGATAGAGAATTAGCTAGTAAGTTCCAGTGGTTTCGGCAAACTGCGCACTTGAACGGGTTAGCAAGCGGCAGCTTGAGAATTTGACAAGAGCCGATTACGATTGATGTCAAGGCTGAGAGCCATTTGTGTCCAGGCCTTTGGACTGATGTCCAGCCCCGTCTGGCATACTTCAGTCAAATCTGAAGACCAAGTGTATACTGTCTTCTTTACCTGCTGAACTTTACCTGTGCTTTATTCTTGCAAAGGTCCCCCACAAGTTTCACCGCAAACTCAGCTCATCTTCAGGCCCGTTCATCTTAGAAATCGAGCCTGCCTGAAAGATCGAACCCTGTCTAATTGTTTACCCCCTCGATATATCCATTCTCAATTCAAAGCGGTCAAGCACTGTGCTTCCTTGACAGTGTATCAGCCAAGCTGCTTGATCGCCTGTTCCATCCGAGTCACGGACTTCTCGATCGTGGCCGTTGCATGGCCCAACTCAACGCACTTCTTATAGTCCGCGAGTGCCAATTTGTACTTCTCCGACCCCTCGTATAGGAAGGCCCGCTTCAAGATGACCTGCATGGAAAGCCAACAACAGGCCACATAAGACTGCCGCTGGGAAAAAAACAAGCTTTTGGGGGGCTCAAGTCGCTCCAACAGCAAAGACCATATTTTCATGAGCAACCTCCTGGAGGGTTCTGTACATTAAGAAGGCTGTCCTGCCTTGTAGTGCCATGCCGAGCACCAATACATGGCCTCGAGAATCAGTTGGCGACCATGTCCTTTTTGCCTGCCTGCCCAAAATCTCGGAAGGCACAAGAGGGAACAATCGACAACCTATCGTAATACACAATCACAGAAGAAGATTCAAGTGGCCACAACCCCAGACTACGCTCAAGCAGCTGATTGCAAAACGGGATCCCTTGGCGTGACAAACTCTGTGAATACAAGCGCGCAGCAAAGCCTATCGAAGTTCAATGACAAAGCACCACGTACCTTGTCATTATCCGGTTGAAGCTGGATCGCTTGTGTCATGTCAGCAATGGCCTTCTTGTGCTCTCCGTTCTCCTTGTTGCTTTCTGCGCGCTTCAGCAGAATCTGCACCCAGAACCCAGGAAGTTGTAAGAATAGAAGTTGTAAGATAATAGTTCTGGAGAAAGACGCCATTGTACAGAAGCTGGTTGGAGTCCAAGAGCTCAGTCAACCCATGCAAGGACAGCTACTCTACCCGACTCAAGCTCCGGGCATGCCGCTTATGACCCAGTCAGTTCCTGGCTTCATGTAGACAGCTGCTCAGTGTCTGCGGCTTCCTTGTCGGATCCGGGTACTCATATTTACAAATTCAACAGCGGCCCCTGAGGGAGTACTGAGACCCCCAATCCTTGTGCATCGGAGGCAAGAACATTCACGCGTCCTCTGTGCTTCGATTCCAAGGCACCTGATCTCTAAAATTCTGTCCTGAATTTAACCACTATAGCAAAAGAGGTGAGCCACGTGGCAGGAGGGAAAGGAGAGGTGCAAGTATTTATAAATTACCATGACCATGGTGTCTGTGTCAGACGGGTTGGTCAGCTGCAGCGCCCACGTGTACCACTTGATGGCATCAGCATAGCTCCCCTCGGACAGCGCTTGATTGCCCTTTGTAGTGGCACTCGCCCCATCAACGTTGGCAGGAGGTGGGGGCAGGTTGTCAACGTCTGCCGCCGCCTCACCTGCCAGAACAAATGAAAATTGAGCTGCTGTCGAGGAGCTTCAGCTTTGGAAATCTGCCTTGATGCATACACAAGATCAAATTGCAATATCTATAATGAGCTCGGAATATCAAAGGCCTCTTCTGAGAGCTAGTAGCTCATCAAGTAGATCTGCATATCATGGCTGGTTGCTCGTTTCAATAAGGTTCGGCAGATGACCCAGGAAAGGCAGCAAGGCTGCTGAGCACACACTTACTCATTTAAAGCCTGCAGAAATATGGATTCCAAGCACTTCAGCTGCCTTTCAGGAGGCCGGTTCATTCTTACCTGGGGTGGAGTAGCTTGATGTGCTGCTGACCCCGGCGCTCAATCGGCTCTGCACAGAGGAGCCTCCAGCAAATGCAGCCAGCAGATCGTCCGTGCTTGGCGCCGCAGCAGCTGGAGCTGGTGCAGCTGGTGCAGGCTTGGCAGCGGGCATCCCAAGACCTTTGAGGAAGTCATCAGCACCTGGCAAAAGACAAAAAATCACATGATCTTCAAAGCCTGACCAGACTGCGCAACAAGGAAGTCAACTTGAGGGATATGAGGTGGCTCTTGCACATTTGAACCAATGAGGCACGGGCAGAGAGCTGGACTTGCTCTCAGTCCGGATTGCGCTGTCCGCAACGAGTCTATAAAGGTTTCCTCTGGCAGAAAGATGCAAGACATCACTTTTTAACTTCTGATAGCAACATGAAGGAAGGACTGCTTCGCAAACAGCCGCGGTTCCCAAAGCCGTGCTGAAGCAGCCAAGGTTGGAGTCCGAACTAGAGTGCATCAGTTTGAACAGCTGAAACCTTTGCCTCCGATCATAGACAAACCCTAAATTACTGTGGGGGTGCTAAAGAGTGGCTGCTTGTGTCAGCACCACATCATGTTCTGGTCAATCTGTGAGAAACAGCAGTGCACATTCAGCAATTATATTACGGTTCTAATATCTATCTTCTTATGACCACCTTTACTGAGCCACGCTTGACCGTATGACACAGATCCAATTTCACAACGTTAATACGATATCTTTGGGTTGGTCAGCCTCAACTCAAATTTTGATTTTAGGTTCTTGTCCGGGTTGAGATTAGCCAAACACATTGCAGGCAAATACTCGGGCAGCAAAATCCAAGTTAGATGAATGCACCATGCTTGATGAAGTCCTCCACGGATTTGTGCTAGATTTGCACCACACTGTTCTGCTTGGCTGCATAATTCTCATGTGGACCCATCAGATCTGCCTTCTTGCGTATCGAATTCTCCATGACGACAGACGGCAACGGATAATGCAAAGAATGGGTCCTAAAGCACAAGGAGTATGTCTTCAGCAACGGACCAGATTTAGGGAGATTGGACAAACCAATCGATGCAATCAGGTCCGTTCTTCCACAATTGCTGGAAAGGATTAGAGTTAATCAACTGCTAACCTGCGGCGGGACTGCTCCATGAGGCTTGTGATTGCGTTGCTGGGGTTGGGCTATTCTTTGTAGGCGTTTTTGCTGCGCTCATTGGGCCAGAGGGTTTGCTTGCACCGAAGGCACCCCCTAACAGATCACCGAAAACATCTCCTTTAGGAGCAGCAGGCTTGCTCGGGTTCAAGAATCCAGCCTTCATCTTCAGTCGACAAGACAACCAAACCTCACTTTGTAAGGGTTGCTGAACAAAAGAAGAACGAAGCGCAGCCCAATGGTGCCGCGGGTATTAGAGCAAGGCGGATTGGAAATGGAACCAAATCAGGATGATCTGAGGAACTTCTTGAGGAAGATCGAGGATGTGAGGACTCAGCAGGAAGACCGTTGCCCCCCTGACCAGTCAATCTTCGAGTTGACTTGCAACTTCATGACTGCGTACGACTGTAGTTTACAACATTTCAGCTGGCGGACCGCGGGTATCGCATAACTTCGCGGCGAATTATGGACTTCGTCGCACGATCGACCCGGTTACCCGGTCGACCATCGAACATCCCTACCGCGAGAGGATTTTCGGGCTGTTTTCGCTTTTTCGATACGAAGTTCCTTGTCGGTCCGTGACGTTTTTATTGCTTGAGTTGTGTGAATCCCCGACGTGGTCTGGACGATCTTTTCGCGAATACATGGAATATCTTTATTTTGGTCGGCCAGCCGCCATATACCTACCTCAAAAAAATGTAGCCCGGTTTGAACAAGCTTCTAGAATCTAGGCTCATGAGGGGAAAAACACGGGCTGTTGAAATTTCAGTTGGGACTAATATTGCAGATTTATTACGAGCCCCGAATGGCTCTGTGCACTGCACCGTACCTGTTACCAACTTCGATCGCACTTAACTCCAGGAAAGGTGCTCTGCCCAGTGCCCAGCCTCTGCCAGCAGGAAATTGCACAATCCACACGCCGCAGACGTGAGCTTCAAAGGTTTTGCTGGCGTGCAAGAGAGTTGGAGGGACCCCGTGGAAAGAATTCCAAAGAATCAGCACCTCTATCAATCGAGGCGCATTGCATCAATTGCATGCACGTATCAACATCTTGCTGGCGGCCCGCCAAAAAACACCAATGCGAGTGGCTGTTTTTTCGGTTCAGAGGCGTCAGAATGCTGCTAGGTGTTGGCCTGAAGCAGCCTAGGACTGGTGCCTACTACGAGAATTGAGTATGAGGTAGATGCTTTTTACAACGCCTTGACAGCAGAGGGCGTTGACTGCCGCGTAGCAATAGGGTTTTTGTCTCGGGTAATCATGGTCGACAAACTTTTAGATTTCACCCAGCCTTTTGACGTGCCGCTTCTGGACGCGACAGTCCAAGCATTCTACGGCACGGGGTCGAAGGAAGAGGTGAGGCAAGCAGGGGCCAACTTCAACTTTGATGTTGGTTGGGCCAGTCTTTGTGAAACGGGTTTAGATGATTCGGTGGGCAGGGCTGATGGTTATACGACCATTTTGTATCGGTTCGTGGTTTGTTCAAGCAAAGACAGAATCCGGCAGGCACCAGTCACTGAAGTGTGCCGTTTTTTAGTGGTGCGAAAACGACATTGAATTGACCAGCTTTCAAGATCAAAGCAAGCAGATAAGCGGACAGATCTCACTGGAGGTGGTTGCTTTGACAATCGCTGCTCAAGAGGGGACCAGGTGATGGCTTGGGTGGCGTCGGCCAAACGCTGAGCTAATTTGACCTTGGCAATCGAGCCATTGCTCTTTGAACAGCCTGCTTGGAAGTGCGAGTCAGCGCATTAGTGCCATTCAAGCAGACTCCAAGCAAGCGTTGCAAACATGTGGCATTTGCTCTCAGGAAGAATCGTATGAAGAATGACATGAATCTGCTCGTAAGCAACTGTGTTGGTTATGGTGGTGACTTTCATAGCTCTTGATAGATGCGAAGCGTCAAGGCGGGGATGATTTCTTGTTTGAGCAATCCTGAGTTATAATAGTTGTGTGTCAGGCTACAGAATAAGCTGGTCTGAAAGTTGAAAAGGTACGCAAGCCTTGACTTGCCCGAGCCGAGGAGATTTGTAAAGACCGGTATATTCTGGGAAACTTCAGAATGAGAGTGGTGTTCGTCTGGCGACCAGCAATAAATCTCAAGGAGCTCTTGTGTCTTGAAAATCTCCGTTGGTCATGGATTGGAGAAACCGGGTTGCTACTTGTCTTGTGTTGGATTTAGCATGGGTTTCTGCTTTTCCCCAAGAATGGTTCTCACGAATCGTGCAAAAAGCTGTTTGAGAAGCAAGTATAGTGACGGAAAACACTCGACTTTGCAAATTCTCTGGTTTGCCAGGGCTACACCGTGGCTCTGAATTCATGTTTGTTCATAAGTAAGGGGATTCTTTTTTGCACTCCTAGAAGATGCTAAGTAACGTGTTCAGATTCAACTTTGACTTCCTCACATTTTTGAGGAAGCCCAAAGGCCGCTTGTATTAGCAATTGCGGGTTAGGGCATCCTCTCTTCAAAAGGAAGTCGGAAGTATGTATCAACCAGTTGCTTCAGACCCTGCATCGGCATCTTGAATCAGAATATTAACAGTGCAGGAGTGCAGCGCAAGTCAACAACTCCTCTTGCGCAACTCAAATGCACCAATTCAGGATTGGCACACTGCCGCAATGAAACAGAAAAGAACCTTCTTGGCCTGCAGAGATCTGCAGCGGAACGGGTTCTACGACAGTTGCAGGAGCACCCGGATACATGGACCCGGGTGGTGGATATCTTGCAAAAGAGCCAGGTCATCGACTCAAAGTTCTTCGCACTCCAGGTATCCCTCACAACCTCTGCTTTTCAGCAGCGAACCAGCTCTGCTTAGTGATTTGCTGTATAGTACCACTTCTTCTTGATTATGCAAGTTGCTCCGGGAAATTTTCGCAACCTTTTTTCCCCCAGTAAGGAGCAGAAATGTCCAAGTAGCCCGTGTCCTTTGGGGCTTGAATCTATAAGAGAGCTTGTTCCGCAAATTTCAAACAGGTCCTGAGCAAAGTCTTGTTGTCTGTACAGGTGCTCGAGGGAGTCATCAAGTTCAGATGGAACGCTCTGCCGGTGGAACAGAGGGACGGGATAAAGAACTATGTGTCAGAGCTCATAGTGCAGGTAAGCATTTCCCCTTCTTCTAGATTCGACAAACCTTCTACTTGCTTTTGCTTCTCTATCGAGTTCGACGAGACTTCCGCTTGCGCCCATGCCACCTGTCACAAAGGCTATTCTTTCAGCCGCAAATGCTACAGTGTCTGCTTCATTTGGCAGAGAAGATTCTTGATGGACTGCTCTCGTGTTAGGCATGAAGCAAAAGCCCATGTTGACAGTGGGACACATTTCTACTCTTTGAGCCACGCAGTGTCTTGCTATCTTGGCTAAGCGACTCATACCCATCGTTTTCTCCCTGCAGTTGTCACGAGAAGAGCCCACATATCGAAGGGAGCGGCTCTACATCAACAAACTGAACATCATACTCGTCCAGGTAAAAGCTCACGGCTCTTACCTTGTTTGCTAAAGAGTGCCGACACCACACTTGAAGTTTGACATTTTGGCCGAACAAACGTTTGTGCTGCTTCCGGAGGCTCGTTGCTGGGTAGCCTCTTTCAAAACGATAGTTCAGAGCTGTGTAACCCTCCGCTACATCAAGTAGTTCAGTGGGTCTCTGTGCCGCGCCCTCTTCTCGTGTCACCAGAGTTTGTTGCTTGGATTTGTCGCATTGGACCAAGGAGCTGGCTGTCACTTGCGCAGGTCTTGAAGCATGAGTGGCCGTCTAAATGGCCGCAGTTCATCCCCGACCTAGTGGCCGCTGCGAAGAGCAGCGAGACCCTTTGCGAGAATTGCATGGTCATCCTGAAGGTAAAAGCGCCATCAGTATCGGACAGCCGAGCATGGCTCAGCATCACAGGACCACTTCGGGCCTTGATGTGGGAACTGTAGTGCAGAAGTCCCGTCACTGAGTGTTAGCGTTCGAGTCGAACTCAAATTGATCTTTCAACCACCTGCCTTTCTGACAAGGGCGACCGACACTTACGATTCCCGACAACTGTCCTCAAGATGAAAGGATGCTTTCTGAAGCGATTGAATCCGACAAGGGTTTGAGTTGGGGCGGTTGAGGCGCAAGCATTCTGTAGTTGCCAAGGTGCATGGCCGTCTCGAGATGCCTTCAAGCAAACGATTCCTTCAAGCCGAGGGTGTGGAGGCATATGCAGGAATTCCAGCCTACTAGCTGCTTCTTTGTTGCACGACGCAAGTGCTTCCGCTACCCCCAGTCTGCGGCCATGATAGTAATGATCATGCTTTCTTTCTGCTTGCAGCTTCTGAGCGAGGAGGTCTTCGACTTTTCGCGAGGGGAGCTTACGCAACTCAAAATCAAGGAGCTCAAGAACTCGCTCAACAGGTGAGTGCCGAGATCCCAACTGCAAGGCTGTCCTGGATCGGACAGGCCTCTCCGAAATTATTGTTTGGTCAAGGAGATTGCAAGGCTGGTAATTGCCTTTTTGAGATCAACTCTTCCTCAGTACTCAAAGCAGCTTTTCAGCGGGGTTTACATGCCAAAAGCCCAATCACGTATTGGGCGTCACGATTACTCTCGAAGAAGTGGTTCCGATGAGAGCTCTACTTTTGTACGTTTGTGCGCAGCGAGTTCCAGCGCATCCACGAGCTGTGCATGTACGTGCTGTCGGCGTCCACCCGGCCGGAGCTCATCCGGGCGACCCTCGCAACGCTGCACGCCTTCCTCTCCTGGATCCCGCTCGGCTACATCTTCGAGTCGAACCTGGTGAGACAGTTGTGATGAATCAGGTCAGAAAGATGTTGACTTCGATTACTTTCAGCGGTTTGGAATGAGTCGTTCGGCGGCACTTGCAAACGAAAGTTGGACGTTCAAAAGAGGTGCTTGCTTGGACGAAGCGGAGTACTTTGTCGAGTTCGGTGGTTACGTTTGGAGCAGTCTTGTTGTCCAGACTAAACTCGTACAACTAATTGCAAGTCGAGTCCCTTACTCCCTCAGTCAAGTACTTTGGTGTCGTAGCAATAACTAGTTACTTTGTCATGCGGAAGTTTCCAATCTGAGGAACCCTGTGCGGAACGTGATCATCCTCTATCTTTGGTTGTGCAGCTGGAGATCCTCCTGAAGCTGTTCCCTGCACCCCCCTTTAGAAACCTCACTCTGCAGTGCCTCTCCGAGGTGAGACCCGCATCTCAAATTCCTTCACCTTTTCTGGTCATCTGCTCTGCATAGAGTAGCACTAAGCACTAAGCTCAGGATTCAGCGTCTTTGGCACACAAGGCTCGCTGTGCAATTGTTGGAGCGCTTGCAGACTGCATCATGGGACATCCAGCGTGTGCTTTGATTGGCCTCACTTTAATCAAGTCAGCAACCCCCCCTGGGCCGTCATTCTTGTCACATTCCGCTTCCCATTATCTGCCTCGATACAGAACAACTTAGCATGAGCGACTGGCGCTCCATTCCAACGCAAAGGGCAAGCAACACTGTTGCAACTGACGAGACACCAGACCACTGCTGAGACGATCCAATTCAGACGCAGCCACTCCTGCGTTGTAAAGTGGCACACTTTTTTTGGGTCCGAAATCGTTTGGCAAGAGGAGAAATGGATTCTTTCTTGCAGGTGGCGGCCCTGAGTGTGGGCGACTACTACAACGAGCACTTCGTGAAGCTATACACCATTTTCATGGCGCAGCTCCAAGGCATCCTGCCCCCCGGGACCGATATCCCAGCTGCATACGCCGCTGGCACGGACGATGAGCAGGTAGACTCTACATCCGTCCGACCATCGCTCTCTCGAGAGTGGTGTTTCAAGCCGGCCTGAAGAGTCGGCACCACTAGTTTTCAGACTCCAAGCGGATGTCGACTTGTTTATAGTACGTGCCAAGTTGTCCGGGATTGGTGCGAGTCATGTAAAGCTCTAGATACGGGTCTATTCGAGCGAGCACCTGAGTTCAGAGTGTCAATCCTGACCGGACAGACTGGCGCAAAGTGACAGTGGAATAGCTGACCGCAAGTTCAGAATAAGCCCCTGAAGTTCAAAGTTGAGAGTCTGCTTCCGAGCCCAAGTTGTGTTTGACGGTTGTCTCACGCTTGCTTGTCTCGTTTCTACAGGCCTTCATCCAGAACCTCGCTCTCTTCTTGACCGGCTACTTCAAGGTGAGCCACAAAGTAGCTGCCAACGAGAGGTTCCGTGGCATCGAGGTTTGAGCACTTGGCACATCAGACCGGGATCCCGTGTGCTTTTGTCATCGTATGTGTTCCGAAGCTTTTGCACGCTTCTGCGCCTTTCTTTATCAGTCATGTCTTCTCAAGCTCCCACTTGCCTCGTGAAACTGTTCCGCATGGACCCTTTGATGTCAGAAGATGAAACTATCCTCGCTCTTCAGCGATCCGGAACCCCTTCCTTTTGGATCTTTGGTGACTTACGTCATCACCTGTTCTATTCTGTTCTGCAGTCTCACGTCGCTGTCCTGGAGGTGAACCCCGAGACGAAGCCAGGCCTCCTCTTGGGCCTCGACTACCTGCTCAGCATCTCATACGTGGAAGACGTGGAGGTCTTCAAGGTATACTGATCTTTGAGTACTCTTCCCTTTCTTTGTTCTGACATTGTGTGATGAATATTCGCAGCTCGCTTTGAAGTGTTTGCGCCCTTGTTCCGGGGCTGTCCGTATAATACTAAGAAGATTACGTGTAAGTTTCCAACAGCGGTCAGAAGAGGTCCCCAACTTTTGCACACCCGCTTTCTTCGCTTGGCGTGATTGGCACCGCTTCCTGCCTCCCAATGCCTTTACATGCTGTCCTGCGAAGAGAACACGTTAGCTGCTGATGCCAACGCCTACCGACCTTGCTATTTACGCAGCAATCTCAAGCCGAAATCCGCCACCTTGCGTGAAAACTGACACCACACCTCTTCTCGCAGGTGTGCCTCGACTACTGGAACATCCTGGTGTCAGACCTCTTCCAAACGGAAGCCAATGCGGAGCCGGCCGCGGCGCCGCTGGGCCTGCACATCCCGGCGGCCAATGGTGCGGGGGGGCAGACGTCGGAGCGCAAAAAGCTGTACTCAGTCCCAATGTCGAAGCTGCGGCTGTTGTTCATCAGCCGTATGGCCAAGCCGGAAGAGGTGCTGATTGTGGAGGACGAGAACGGGAACATTGTGCGCGAGACGATGAAGGACAACGACGTGCTGGTGCAGTACAAGGTGAGCTCAGAGAACGCTTTTATGATCGGCTCCTACTGCGTCAAAAGTCTCTGCAAAGAAGTCCACCATCTTCACTCTTGCAATCACGTGAACTGTGTCAATGGCTTGTTCTGTTTGCTGTTGTGTGCTAGACGTCCGCTGATGCTGCAGGTTGGTCCTAATGCAATCTTCAGATTGTCACTCACTTCGTGGTCTGGAAAGTGGTTCGAAGACGGTGTGGAAGGGCAAAGGGCTGAAAGGCTAGGACACTTTACAGCAGGAAAAGATGAATCTCCCATCTTTATCCAACTATCGACGCTCAACTAACGCTCACTCAAAGTACCCGCGATGATGTGCTGAAAGCTTCGGCTCTTGCCCTTGCAGATTATGAGGGAGACGCTTATCTACCTCTCGCATCTTGACCACGAGGACACGGAGCAACAGGTGAGGTTCTAATACGCAACGGGATCGGTTCTATGCAGACACGTGGTTTTCGGTCTTCTTGCTTTACGCATCTCTTTTGCACTTTCGCAGTCAGTCTGGATAAACCCATCAGCATCGTTTTGAATTTGCACACATAGTGTAGAAGTTCGCTCTCACCAGATTGGTTGAAGAAGCTATCGTAAGACTCTGACGGCTTCATCAATAGTGAAGAGAAGCCGTTCTTGAGCAATGGATATCAGACCTGGTGACAGACTGTACATCTGTGAATCGGAGGAGCGAGCGTGCATTTTGCTGTCTTTCCATGCTCGAAGGCTGGACTAGAGCGAAACAAAGCTCAACACCATTTGCATTGGGAAACAAGAGATCTCGACGGCAAGAAAGCCGCTACTCGTCATCCTAACTTTGCGGCGGGAAAACCTGTTCATGTCATGACGTGTCTACGGATCTACGACTTCGCCCTTTGTCACACGCAGATGCTGAAGAAGCTGGCCCTGCAACTGAACGGCAAGGAGTGGTCCTGGAACAACCTCAACACGCTCTGCTGGGCCATCGGATCCATCTCGGGGTCCATGCAAGAAGACCAGGTGCGGCGAAACCAGCGTCCAAAGGTTAAAAAGGACCTTTCTTCTTAGTATGTCAACCTAGGTACCTCTACGAGCTTCTGATCGAGCTTAGATTGGATCGGGGCGTCATAGGCAGCTCTTTATGGACAATAAGGTCCTCCATCCTATACTCCGTTTGGCCAGGGCGGCTCAATTGTTGCTCAATAGCTGGGCCGTAGACTTCACATTCGGGTTACTTGGACTGGTATCTGCCGTCTAAATTGAAAATTGAAACAGTCGTCCTCAGTTGCAGGCCCAAATTTGAATCTGGAGGCTCTGGCAGGGCTGTTGAGGTCTGGCAGTACTTCAATGCTGACACGCACAGTTTTACTGGTGCAGGAGAACCGGTTCCTGGTGACCGTCATTCGAGACCTCCTCAGCCTGGTGGAAATCACCCGGGGCAAGGCCCACAAGGCCGTCATCGCCAGCAACATCATGTAAGCCGCGGCCGGCTCTCATCCTGAACGGAAAGTCACTATCGTGTGTATTAGAAATTGATGCGACTGAGTGTTCAGGCAGCTGGATTTTAGCCCTGCAGCACGCATGAGAGCTCAAGTTCGCAAAGCGTACTTGAGACAATGTTACACGTGTCAGACGACCTTGATGGAACGTTGTTGGAGGGGGTCCTTCTTTCTGCAGATTGGCCTCTTCTCTCGCAGTCTTTAGAGACTGATCGTGTGGGCAATAATGGTTTAGCCTCCGTATCGATCAGCCTATTCAATGCTCTTCTCTTCCAGGGCACTTCAATGTTATCTTTGAGTCAGTTCGTAGCCCAAAAGGTCAAAAACTATGTAGCCTTTGCTTTCAAAAATCAGCCCAATCTAAGGACGCTCACTGAACTTCTCGCTTGGAAAACTTGTGCCGTGCAGGTACGTGGTGGGCCAGTACCCCCGCTTCCTGCGCGCCCACTGGAAGTTCCTCAAGACGGTCGTCAACAAGCTCTTCGAGTTCATGCATGAAACGCACCCCGGAGTGCAGGTGCGCCCATCGGTTCCACTTGTCACCGTCTCCCTTCTTTCCTTCTTTCTGGACTTTCTGCAGGAAATATAGCAGGTATTGTACAAGGCAGATATGCATGCTAGCCTTGGGCTGTGTGCTCGGTTTCCCTGTGCCACACTCGGTGCGGTCAGAAAGTTTTTTTCGTTGATTCAGACCGTGCGTTCGGTTGCATTGCTGGATGTGAGGACTTTGAGCAAACGGCTCGGCGTTTGACTATGGGCCTGTCTGACTCGTTTTCATTGTTTAGATGAGACCCAGAGCCGCAAAGATATTGAAGACGATCATCTGTCCTGACGGCGCAGTTGCTCACTCTTGCAGGACATGGCATGCGAGACGTTTCTGAAGATTGTCCAGAAGTGCCGACGAAAGTTCGTCATACAACAAGTGAGATTACGTTTGTTCTTTGTATCCACGCCTCCCTTTCTCTTATAGCGACATCTCGTGCTTCTATGTCTGACCGTCCCTTTTCGATTGACAACAGAGCGGCGACGGATGTGTGGTGATATCTGGTCCATATACAACTTTTTCAAGTCAAGTCTTGATCCCATAGCAGCCAAGACTTACAGTAGCTCTGTCACCAAACTGCCAACCTCTGGGGCTTCTCTTCGGACTTCCGAAACCTCTTGCCTTCTTTCCAGGTTTTATATCAAAAGGTCGAGTTATTGCTTCAATTCCGCTATTGTAGTTGAGCAGACGGCAGCTTACAAAAGCATCCATATTATTGGCAGGCATTTCCTCGTTTCAAAAACGGATGATTCTTTTAAATAACGGCTCATTGGTTCAAGTGGGTTCCAATCATGTGGCTGGCTTGTCTAGGTGGGTGAAGCCGAGCCGTTCATCTGCGAGCTGCTGCGCGGGCTGGCGACGACCATTCTGGACCTTCAGCCGCACCAAATACACATGTTCTACGAGTCGGTAAGGCTGCTGGTCGGGTTGGCATCCGCGCGTATTCGGCAAATGCGTGGATTACACGAGTCGAGTTCGAACATCTACCAGAGCTTTACAGCTTCAGACGAATAGGGACAAAGCTTTTTCAGTCCCACGGAAAGAGACAACGTTATTTGCTGCATAAGGGTGTCTTGTCTTGTTTCAGCTGAGGAAGCCGCTCTTTCTGCTATGGTGTCCAGATTACGAAGCCCTTGTGTCGTACTTTGCAGGTGGGATACATGATCCAAGCGGAAACTGAAAAGCAGAAACAGATTGAGTACCTACAGAAGCTCATGGAGCTACCAAACGCGGTGAGCATCGAGACACTGTCAGTTCTGCCGATTATTACTGTCAGCAGTCTTTTGCAGTATCGTTTTTATCGCCACCAAGGTTGGCGGAGAGGTAAAGCCTCTATCATAGGACGCTGGGAAAGTCAGCCAAGGCGACTGCCGTGCTCGGATGAACAACGCTTCATCTCGTCATTGAAGCGGTTCAAAAAGTTATTAAGGCCCCGGATGTGCGTTGATAGAAGCCGGCCATCACAAAAGAAAGCGTCAGCTCTCTTGAGCTGTCCCTTAATTCTCTTTTCCGTCCTCATCTTCTCTCGGTTCGGCTGTAACTCTGCTGCAACAAAGGCACGAGACCTTAGCGGAGCATGGCAGAGCGTGCTCAAGCTTTAAGACACGCAGCTTGATCACGTCGATCATCTCCAGAAGATGTTTATGCAAAATCCTGTTCAAACTCTCCTGGAGACACCGGTGTCACTTTCTCAATCTCCACGCAACTCCACTGCAGGTTGGAACAAGATCATAGCGCAGGCACTGCAGAGCGTGAACGCTTTTAGTTCCACACCTCAACACATTAGTCGAGCTTTAGAAATTTAGAAACGTTACCCGTATTCCCGGGTTAACACACTCCCCCTCTTTGGGGACACCCTAACGAATTCCTGCGCCTTTTTGCTGCAGCGGTGGAACGAGATCATGGCGCAGGCGCAGCAGAGCGTGGACACGCTGAAGAACCCCGAGACGGCGCGCGCGATCCTGAACATTCTGCAGCCCAACGTGAGCGTGGCCAGCGCGCTCGGGCAGCCCTTCATCAGCCAGCTCTCCGGCATCTACCTCAACATGCTCAACATCTACAGGTGGGTCCCCACCCTCCCTGCCCTGGTAACAGTTTAGTTACAGTTTTTTTAGTGGCCTCACAACTTGCCACCCCAGTTTCAGCTTTGAGTTGCGGTCCAAAATCTTGATCCGTCGCAACTCATTCAACAACCATGGGACTGTGGAAATCAAAAACTTTGCTCTGAGCTGTGCTAATCTGAGAGCACCAGTTCTGAAGGTCTTCCTCATCCTTCTGGGTGTTTAGAACGGGTTTGTTTCGAGAACGGATTCTGACAGAGCAGATAATGCACTGCTGGGATCTTTTTTGGCAGGTGATGCGAGATTCGTCTTCCTTTGGTCCGCTTTCTTACGCTTCTGAAAGACGCCTGTCAAATTGCTCAATGGAAGTCCGTTTTATGAACCATCTGGGGTGAGAGAAGGTCGCCTTCAGTGCAAACCATGTTCAACGACCACTTGTCACTCCCATTTTGGCAGGCTCGGATCGCTCTGTGTCGAATTGGTCGCATAACACTTTCTCTTGAGTGCAGAATGTATAGCGAGATCATCTCCAGCAGCATCGCGGAAGGAGGCCCTTACGCTTCCAAGACATCCGTGGTCAAGCTCCTCCGGTGAGACTTGCCTCTCTGCTAGTTTGCCTCCCGTAGGTCTTGCCATCTCTCAAAGTCATCTATAGTCGGATAAAATGAACGAATCATTTATCAACGTTTCGGGTCAATTACGTTCCATTCCGGAGCTTTGTTGGTCAGACGGGAGCGACTGTGAGAAGTCTTCTTTTGAGGACGGTGTCTAAAATGCTGGAGATTTGTTTTCAGGACCACAGGCTTTTTGCCATGACCTGCTATAAGTACAAACTGTTTTGTTGCAATAACCTGGCATAATCACAGACTGTTTCGTTGCTACAACCTACCATAAGCACAGACTGTTCCGTTTGCTATCATTTGCCATGACCACAGACTCATTCGTTACCAGAACCTGGCATAATCACCGACTGTTTCGTTGCTATAACCTGCTAAAACCACAGACTGGTTCGCTGCCAGGTCCGTGAAGCGCGAGACGCTGCGGCTGATAGAGACGTTCGTGGAGAAGGCGGAGGACACGGAAATCATCGCCAAGCAATTTGTGCCTGCCATGCTAGACCCCATCCTAGGGGACTACGCGCGCAACGTGCCGGACGCACGGGAATCGGAAGTGCTGTCCCTATTCGCCGCCATCATAAATAAGTGAGCTCTTGATTACAGACGTTCCTCCTTTAGTTGGTTGCTCCTCATGCCCTTTTCTTCTGCTGTTCCCTCCGTCACCAGTTGAAGTCACCTGTTCAGTTCTGTGGGAACGAGCAAAACGGGTGCTGACAATGTTCGTAGCATAGATGCCAAAGTTCCACCTCTTCCCACGAGGTTTTCGAGGGGACCTGTGTCCGCATCCGTCTTAGTAGCTGCTGGCTGTCGGAGGACCTGCTAGCGAAGGCCTCCAGCTTTTAATCGACAGTTTTTCGGCTAGCGGTGCCTTGCTATCCTGCTTAGGCAATCCGCTGTCGGTATCACCGCATATGCTGTTTTGGAGAGCATTTGTCGCCCTTTTTATTGCAGTTCGTTAAGCTTCGCATCATTCTCATTTGATTGCAGATTGAAGGAAGCCATGCTGGACGAGGTGCCCCGGATCTTCGAGGCCGTCTTCGAGTGCACGCTGGATGTGAGTACCCACTTTGCAACCTGAGCTTTGCACCGCCTTTCGAGTTTGAGGCGCCGTTCAAGTATCCCTTCACGGCATGCACACGTACGCAAGGAAAAGCTGTCTGGAACCAGTCAGCAAAGTTACCTAACATAACAAACGTAACTAGTCCGTTCGTAAGCCCGTGTCTCGTGTCAAAACCGTGCCTGAATACAAAAGCAACATACTCCTCCTTTCGGGGACATAAGTCGTGAGCGATTCCTCTCTCCCTTTTTGGTGGGCATCAGTGGGTGTTAAGCGCGACTTTAGATGCCCTTCCATTACAAAGCAGTAGCCTACACATCGGACAATTCTGGAACCCCCTTGCCTGGCAGGACATCCTCCGTTTGCAGTTGATGTCACTGATGATACCCCCCTCCCTCTTAGCGAGGCTGACCACTACTTACCTGCGCCTTCGTGCAGATGATCACCAAGAACTTCGAGGACTACCCCGACCACCGGCTCAAGTTCTTCTCGCTGCTGCGCGCCATCAACAGCCACTGCTTCCGGGCGCTCTTCAGCCTCTCCAACCAAGTGAGTTGGGCGCTCGGTTAACGCGGGCGTCGGCATTTCATGGATGCACTCGGTTTTCGTTGACGGCATCACTACTGCTTCTAAGCTTCGGCGCGGTTGCAATTTTGAAGTTTGAACTAGCATATGTTTGGATGCAGTCGGTCAACTTAGTCACACAGATTCAGGGTGGAGTATCGTGTGCGGTGAGAGCTGCGCTTCCGTGGGGTTTGAAACGGCTTCCCTTCGCTTGAGTTGGAAGGACCCACACGGAGTCCAAAAAGCACCTACTGCGTCAACGCCTTGGACCGGTAAAGTAAAACTGCAGAGAAGAGGTAGAGAGTGCCCATAAGCAGCGATGAATCAAAGGGGTTCCAAGCAGTTTCTATCAAGTCGCCCCTGCCGGCGCGCCGACCAGCGAGCATCGATGATAGTAAGGCGTTGAACCAGATCTTAAAAAGGTCGTATCCGCTGATCCAGCGGCTTGGTTCGACGGCTCATCTTCGCTCCTCGCGTTGCAGCAACTGAAGCTGGTGATGGATTCCATCGTGTGGGCGTTCCGGCACACGGAGCGCAACGTGGCGGAGACGGGGCTCAACCTGCTGCTGGAGATGCTGGGCAACTTCCAGGTCAGCCACTGCCGCTTTCAAGCGGTCTCGGTCTACTAATTGTTGGTTTCGCTACGCCCTTTTGTGTTGGTGGGATGGCGATCGCGGATCAAACAGGCGGTTTGGCGATTTCAATGTTTTTCAGCCGAGACGGGGCTGAATCTCCTGCTGGAAATGCTGGACAACTTCCAAGTCAGCCGCCGCCGTCCGTCAGGCTGCCGCCGTCAAAGCGGTCTTGTCGTAACACAATCTGGACGGTGCTGCGCCTTTTGGTCTGAGTGGGTTGGTGTTTGGGGTATGAACGGATTAGGAGCGTGGTTTAAGCATCAGATCGTTCGCGTTTGACGATCTAATCCTTCGATAGTGCTGAACGAAGGCTCACCCTTCTGCCGGACCTCATCCATTTGAACTGCAACTACCAAAGTAGATGTCCTCTGCACTGAAGACACGTCTTACTTTGGATCAGTGACGTGAGCGGGCTTTATTCGAACACCTTTCCTGCTTACAAGTAAAGTTTATTGCTCGGACTGCTGTGGATTACACTATTGTGAAGTTGACCCGCTTGCTGGTTTTGTCTCGAATGGCTGGAAACAAGACCTGACGAAACGACTCGCTTGTAACCTTTTGCCGTATTGGCGCCGTTTTCGGCCGGTGTTTCGTTGGTCAAAGTATCTTCTCCTTGGGAGCATCCATCATTTCGACTTTCTTCTGTCTCCCTTTTCATCCTGCAAGGGAGATTGACTGGAACTGGGCTCTCTTTTCATCATGCAAGCGAGAATGATTGAACCGCGCTTTTGAGAGGCATCGAGGATGAGATAGTTATCCTTGCGCTTCGACTGGGGCTCCGGCCTCGATGAAGACAAGAAATAACACCAGACTGCTAATCCTGGTACTGAGATGCCGCCTTGCGCTTGTCAGACGTTTGCTTTTGTTGGTTTGGCTCCTCTATCCCTGTTGCATCGTTTTTCGGGTTTTTGACACGCACCACAAGTCCGTGTCGTCGGCCTCTGAAGAGAACTCCTGTTGCCGCTTCCAGCTAAAATCCCACTCGGTATTGAATCGTTGCTGTGATTAGAATCCTCTTCCTTGTTTCGCAGGGGTCGGAGTTCGTGAACGCGTTCCACCAGACGTACTTCCTCACGATTTTGCAAGAGATCTTTGCGGTCCTCACCGACACCTTCCACAAGCCCGGCTTCAAGCTGCACACCGCCATCCTGCAGCACCTCTTCTGCCTCGTGAGCCCACCTCACCTTCCTTGTTTCTTTTTGTCCTAGAAAACCAAACCTCAAGGCCTATCCCCAGTGCAGCAATGCTTACTTGATCCTCATCGTCCTGAAACTCTTCGATACGGCACGGTTTGTCTATCGTACCACCGTTATGTTGGCGTCTTCTACATGGTTCTGTCGGAGCCCATCAGTTGATACTTTCTCGTCAAGCAATCAAAGATCGGGCTGAAGGAGCGAAGGCCCACAAGGGGTGTTAGCCAGTACCGTGGCTTGCCCTGCTCTAGACTTTCCCTGACCACCTTGCGCGTTAACGCCTCCCACCGCTATGTTGCAGCAATTTTCGGCAACCCCTTGTTTTTGAAGTCCTGGTGCTGCTTGGTGTGACACAAAGCGCTGGAATCCTCACCCGGCCGTTCCTTCGAGGAGTAAAATTTTGACGTTCTTCCTGTCGACGTTTGGCGGTCGTTTATATTTCGTTTATATTTGGAAAATCGGGGACAGGTTGTCGAGATCCGCAGTGAGCCCAACTGAATGTCTCTTTCACGGTTTGTTTTTGTACGAGCTGACATTGTCCTGTTGCTTCGGCAGGTGGACTCGGGCACTTTGACGGCCCCTCTGTGGGACGTGTCCACGCTCGGCCCTGCCGCATACCCCAACAACCCGGCGTTCGTCCGAGACTATACCATCAAGCTGCTGAGCACGTCCTTCCCGAATTTGGCAAGCGCGGAGGTACGGAAATGTTCCTCAGTCCGGCGTTTCTTCCTTCGCGCTCATGTCAGACGTTGTTCCATCTGGTGCTATTGCAGTTCTGCCTCCGAAGTTGAGAAGGCGTCGCAAGCTTTGGCATGCTTGCTGGGTTTAGACAAATAATGATCTGACTAATGGGGCTCTTGCGTCGCTTTTCTTATCGTCTGACAGTATTGTTCCGGGAACTGCTTGCAATAAGGGCAGTTGCCCGACGTTCACTGCTCAGCACACTTGACAAAGCAGAGACCTGAAAAAGCCTTCTTGTATCTATACAGGTGGCGGCGTTCGTGAGCGGGCTGTTTGAGTTCAAGAACGACACGACGGCGTTCAAGAACCACCTGCGCGACTTCCTGGTCCAGTCTAAGGGCTTCTCCTCCCAGGACAACAAGGACCTGTACGCGGAAGAGGCGGCCGCGCAGCGCGAGGCCGAGCGCCAGAGGATGCTCAGCATCCCGGGACTGATCGCGCCAAACGAAATTCAAGACGACGGGATGAAGGATTGAGGACGGGGAGGTGCGGCGAGATTTTGTGGGTATTGGAAGAGAGTGGTTGTTGCAGGGGGACGGTGGTTACTGGTGTCAAACTGTTAAACGAGAATGTGGTGCTGTATACTTGGTCGGGGAGTTTATGATACGAGGAGGCCTTGCCGTGAAGTTCGAGCCGGTGAAGCATGTTCTGAGGTCCTAACTTCGAGGGCTGCTCATCAGTTTTTATGAGTTCGTGGTCGAAAGCAGTGATTAGGGGTACGCCCAGCTCCTGGGGACTTACCCATCATCGTCTATAAGCTAGCAAGAGCGGCTTAGGACTGGTCCATTCGCGACAAGCTAGTTGGTCGTGCTCTTGTGAGCGGGCAGAAACGCCAACCGACACCATCATTGGCCGGTTGGTATCAAAGTCTGCTAGGCGCCTAAGTGCTCTTGTCTAATTTCGGTCTAGCTGAATCTTTTCGAAGTGTAGAGTCATCTTTGAATTGGAGCTTGGTCACACCAATGTGGTCAAGCTGGTCAAGTAGTGACTTCACCTGAATCGACTTTTGAAATTCCTCGATAGGTGGTCCGGTCAAGTGTAGCTTTGAATCGGGAGGGCGATAGGATTGCTATCAAACTTGAACAAAGTAAATTGCTCATGTGAAGCAGTCTTTCATATTGCATACATATGTGTCTTCTTTTGTATCCAACTTCCTGCACGATTTTGCCATGCTTTGCTTGAGGTTCAAACCATTCTCAACAAAATCGCTCTGCAACGCTAGCTCCACTTCATCCTATACCATGAGCCATCTTAGTTTCGTGAATGTTTTCTGGTAGATTTTTGATACAACAAATGGTATATGTATCAACATCACTAACTTCTATATTAGAAGGTGCAATGATACATTCGTTTATTGCTATTTGCTTCGAACTTGGCACCGCCCGCCAGCTGAGATCGCGAAACGCGCAATTTCCGATATGATTATAATCATTTGAGACATGATTACCTTATCCAACGAGCTCGGGTGCAAACATTGAAATTTGTATTCGTGCTCTTGGCCGCGGCGGCGTGGCCTTCAGGAGAAAGGTGCCGGATCCGAATGGTGGATCATGCAGTGTGCAAAGTTATCCGCCGTAAAGCTCTACATGATGCGCCTTTACGCACACGCTGCGCCATCGTACACGACCAACCTACTCCTACTCACCTACCGCCGCGGGGCACGACGGTGACCTGCCTGAAGACCCTACTATGTCTCCAAGCTAGAATTTCGAATTAAGCACCCATGTTCGTAGATTTTTGCTAAGGTTTGTCATTTGTGCAAGCTATAGCATGTTAGGGCATATCAGGTGATCAGGCATAAAATGTTATCCAATAAAGGTAGGCCATAACGAGTAGGAAGTGCATGTAGGTACTTGCCGCCAGTGGTAGAGTACCTAGCTTTTCTAATCAAACGTTCAGACTCGCAACAAAGTGTGTACTCGCTCTCAGGTCCGTGGCTCACGCTACGGCCTAATATAAAAGAAGCATACCGGTACATCTGACGGCGACGGTAGGTTCAAAACCTTTATCCTCATCGACGACCATCATTGCAGATATTTATCGAAGTGCGATCTTGTAAAATCCATGGCGAGAGATTCAGGCGCAGATGGGCGCAGATCGACGGTTTGAACGGGAGCCATGGAGCCACAAAAGTCATCGAGCGCCCAAAGACACGGACAACGACGATCGGACGGTGCAGCTTTTGCGAGGCATCCATGTGGCTTTACGACTGGCACTTGGTGCTGGGCACTCTTGAGTCACGACTCACAGCCTTCACTGCTTCAGGCTGCTCGTTGCTGCTCAGTGCACTGATCATGCGTTGTGTCAAGACTCCAAAGGGCAGCATTGCAAGCCCAAAAGCGACCTCAAAGCCCCTCGAAAAGTGAGCTGAGCAGCGGCCATTTTCTGGACGGAAAAGTTGTTTTCCTTTCACAGATCTCCGGTGGGAAATACAAAGCTGCAGTCAGGGGGCTTTATTGGTGCTGTCAAAGCCCTGCAAAGATGGCTGCTTCCATGTCCCTCGTAAGGGGCACGTGTGCGCCAAGTGCAGCGCTCGCCCCAAAACTTTCGGCGTGCTCATCAGCAAAGGCAGGGGTCTCCCTCCTGCCCGCAGTGGGCTTTCTTGTTCCCCCCCGCTCTGTGGGCAGTAGTTTCCTTGCGGGCGATGCCGACCTGTCGTCTGTGAGGAAAATGTGCCGGAACGCGGGCCGGGGGGGGGCGCTTCAGGCGCAGGCCGTGGCCGAGTTTGTGGAGACGAGAGAGCCGTTGAATGGAACGCTGCGCAAAGTGACCCTGCCCTACAGCGAGGACGATTCCGAGCTGGAGAATGGGCGGGAGTCGGACTACGAGGAGGTTGAGACGGAGAGCGAGCCTGAGTTGGCTGCCACTGACATCCGGAACTTCGACCTCTCAAAAGAGACGGTTCGGGCGTTGCAGGCCCGCGGGATTGAGAACCTGTTTGCCATTCAGGTAAGGAATGCAGCCACCCTTGTGTAAGATGGGTTGCAAATGTGGTGGTGACCATTACCGGTCGAATCTTGCCTTGTAGCCCGTTTGAAGCTCCTTCTTACTTTCAGGAAGTGGTTCTAGCAATAGCAATGCTGGCCTGAAGCCGTGTGGTAATGGTGACCAAAGATCTGCAATGTACTTCTGATTCACTTATCTTACCCTGGGTAAAATGAGTTTTTCTTTTCAACTTCAAGTGTTTTCTGGACTATCTTTCAAGGACGAGGATAATGAAATAGTTTGCCGTGTGCCTTTTCAACGTCGGAGTCGTCGTGGTTATTTGCGAGGGGCCATCTTTCTTCTCTGCTATATGGGCGCCTTTTCTGAAGTATGCGGTTATCGCATTTTGAAACCCAGTTCAGGTATTCTGTGTTCAGTACGGTCCTGTGAAGCTGTCATTGCAGCTGCTTAGTCAATGCCGAAAGCCTTTCCCGTAAATTGTTATGTAGGTTGTATCTTCACATTTGTTGAAAGATCTGCCTTTTCTTCATAGACCGTTTTTTTGGACCCAAGGGTCTGCTCCTGGGCGCATTCGGTTCAATTTTGAGGTTAGGGTTGGGAACTAATATGGGTGGGTTTGGACCTCGGTGTTTGTGGTGTACTACTGGACATAACAAAACTGTGTTCCTGACTTGAGTTGTGGCTTTGTCTTCAGTGCGCCGTCATTCAGCCCGCCATGGCTGGGCGTGACATCATCGCCCGTGCACGGACGGGTACTGGAAAGACGCTCGCTTTTGGGCTGCCCATCATAGAAAAGCTTCTGGCCGCAAGAGCAGAGAATGGGGCATCCATGAGAGGGTGAGTGACCTCAAGCCACTTTTGTTTCAATAGTTATCTCTGACCAGCACTCAGAGTTCTAGGAGGGGGCGAAACAACGAGGGAGGTGCTTTGGAGAGCAGGTTGTGAGTTTGAAAGTAGTAGCTGATGCTTTGCTGGAGGTTGACCCTCGTTCATTGCTTCTTGAAGCTGTCCTAGACTAAAGAGCTGTCCTAAACGAATAAGCGGCTTCCAAGTGAGGGAGGTGTAAAAGTCAATGCCGGCACTCGCCTGGCGCACAAACGTGGATTTAGGGTTCAGTTTAGGGTTCACATGTTTGCCACAATGCTGACATTCCTGACTCCACGCTTTGCAGGAGAGCTGGCCGCCTGCCCAAGTGTTTGGTGATGGCTCCAACTAGAGAGCTGGCAAAGCAGGTCGAGAAGGAGTTCATGGAATCTGCACCAAGTAAGCAGCGGAAACTTTCTTTTCCATCTTTCAAAGTTGTTCATTTTGTTTCTAACTAATTGGCTCTGGAGCGTCCCACATTATCCGTCGTGTCCTCATCTCTGTAAAGTGCACAAGCTTTGCTGTGATCCTCATCCGGCTCTCTTGTATTTGTATGCCTGTACCCACCAACTTTTGATGCCTCAAGACAAGCAACCCAGAAGTTCCTCACTGACGTCAACTCCTTTTTACACTTGCAGGCCTGCAGACGGTGTGTGTGTACGGTGGTGCTCCCATCTCCGGTCAGGAGCGCACCCTTCGGCGGGGGGTAGATGTGGCTGTTGGCACGCCAGGGCGTATCATGGATCTGATGGAGCGGGGGGCGCTGGACTTGCAGGAGGTTCGCTACATGGTTTTGGACGAGGCAGACCAGGTGAGTGGAGCCTAGTTGTTCATCGTATTTTGCTGGTTGCTAACAGACTTGCTTAGGGTTTGAGCCTTTGGTAAAGCGAGCCAAGGGGGGTGGTATTATTAGCCCAACTTTCATGCTGCTCAATAAAGAGCTCAACGCTGCGATCGAGTGAAGAGGAGCTTTACGCTGCAATCGTGTGAAGAGACCAGATTGTCTGGAAAGCTATTTTCATCTGGGCTGCAGGCGGTCAATCAAAGATGGGCTTTGAACCCTAGCTAAGTTGCAAAAAAGATGGGGATACTACATATTCATCGGGCCGAGCTTGCTTGTTCCCCCAATCAGAAGCATGGTCATGTTTTTACCCCAACTTTAAAATCATGATCTGCAGGGTTGCTCGCTTTTTCAGAAGCGCCTCCTTCGGTTACTTTTCCAGGACCCACTCCCTGTATGCCTCAAGCAGTGCCCATCTGGAGTCACCTCAGTCAGAGATTCCACTCATTGCTTATCCTCCTTCACTGCAGATGCTGAACGTCGGGTTCGAGGAAGCGGTGGAGCACATTTTGCGCAACTGCCCTGTGGAGCAGCGCCAGAGCATGCTCTTCTCCGCCACCATGCCCACGTGGGTGCGGCGTCTCTCGCGCAAGTACCTCAACAATCCGGAAGTCATTGACCTGGTCGGAGATGACGACGCAAAGATCCCCGAGGGCTTGAAGATCATGGCGGTGCAGGTGCCGAGGAACGCCAAGCGCAACGTGCTGATTGACCTTATTACGGTGAGGGAGTACCTGAATCGCGACAGAAGCAGGGTCAGAGCAGACGGTGGGTGTTTCACCAAGAAAACATGATACATTTGAACGGAAGAACGGAAGGCGCAGTTGGGGCTTTGGGCCGCACAGAGAAAGTCGAGTCAATGGGCAACTGTGCGAACCCTAACTGAGCTTAGGGTTTGTTTTCGGGCGTGCGAATCAGGATTGCCCCTTGCGAGTCTGCTTGCTTGGATGCGTTAATTTGCAGCTTGTGCTGCGTTCTATGCCGGTCAACCACTCCGCTTGTTCACTTGCACTCTGGTGTATTTGAGCTTCCCCAGCAATCTCTGATTCTGAATTATACCGTTGACGTCGGTCATGCCGTCTTTATCAATCAAGTCTCAGGGCGTCACTTCCAGGATCCAGTATAGTTTCTTCAACCGGTGGATGTTGTGCTTGTGTTCAATATGCTCCATGTCTTTCTCTTGCAGGTGCATGGTCGCGGTCGGCGGACGATTGTTTTTGGGCAGACTAAGCGCGACGTGGACGACATTGCGGTGCTTCTGAGCCGCACGCACAACGCAGAGGCGCTTCACGGAGACATTGCGCAGTCGCAGAGGGAGAAGAGTCTGCAGGGATTCAGAGATGGGAGGTTTAAGGTGCTCGTGGCCACTGACGTGGCGTCGCGCGGGCTCGATATTCCCGACGTCGACTTGGTAAGTCGCGCATTTGGTTGCGATCAGTTTCTTCGTGTTGTTTTCAAGTCTAGGAAAGCTGATTGGGGTCGCGAGCAGTCCGTTTATGCTGATTTTCATGTCTAGGAAAGCTTATTGGGTGGTTGGGATCTGGTGACCTGAGGCCTTGCAAAGGCAACCCCGAAAAGAAGTCGCTGCAGTCACTTTGGGGATCTTGGCTTGTTCCAACACATGGGAGAGATCTATTGTTGCCTGTGACGTGTGTAACCGTGCTTCGTGTTGATCCGGCCTTGCTCCCTGCCAGGTTATTCATTACGAGCTGCCCAATGACACCGAGACCTTTGTCCACCGGTCGGGCCGGACTGGGCGTGCGGGCAAGGACGGCATTGCCATTGCGATGTACGCTGCCCCGGAGAGGCGCATGATGTCGCGCCTCGCAGCCGCCTGCGGAAAGGACTTCGTCAACATTCAACCGCCTAACCCCTCCGTAAGCCTCCTTGCCCTGGATTCGGGTCTTTGCATCACGATTGGGTGGACTAATACTTCCAATTCTGAAGGGTCAAGAAGATTGTCATGTCAATGGTTCTAGCAGCCCGGGGATTAAATATCCCCTCACCATTTTTCATTCCCGCTCACTAATCTCACATTCCCGCTCACTAATCTCAATTTTCGCGTTGAATTTTGTCTCAGGTTGCTTCAATCTGTCCACTGTCCAGGATCGCGATTTGGTTGTTCCTTGAGACTGCTAGGGCCCTGTGACAAAACACGTCCGTCCTTACAAAGTAGGACTTGTGCTACCCCTCATTGGAAGCCCGTCCGCTGGCAGGTTCAGTGCGCCCCTCTCATCCTCCTGTTGACTGGCTGCATCGACCTCCTTTATCAACCATCCCTCAACCTGAAGCCTCCCTGTGACAGCTTTATTGCGCTCCTCTCATATTCTCCTGTCAATCGGCCACATCAACCCCCGTCTTCAATCATCCCTCATCTTCAGAATCCCCTTTCTTGCAGGATGTGTTGAACGCCGCTGGCCAGCAGGCACTGGAGATGCTGGAGGGCGTTGATGCTGAGCTGTACCCGCACTTCTTCCCCGCAGCAGAGCAGCTCATCGCGGAGCGTGGGCCGCTCAACGCTGTTGCGTCTGCGCTGGCGGCGATCAGCGGGTTCCGGGAGCCGCCCAAGCCCAAGTCGCTGCTGACCTTCGAAGAGGTGAGGGGCAGAAGCAAAAGGTCTGGGCGTTGTGTCAAACTTTGGGTGCTTAGAGAAGGTTAGGGGGAGGTGGGCGTGGGCCAACACCTGTGCTGAGTGGTTCGAAACGAGAGGGTGTTGCTGGACCTGGATGGTAGAGAGGGGCTGTGTATTCTGTTTCTGAGGAGCCGTTATGGTCCGGAGTAGGAGCTCTGGTTGCGGAGTGTGCCTTCTTTGGCTCGCTTAGAGGGGTAGGGAGTGCGAAAGACCCTACATGTTTGTTGTGCTGTTGGTCGACCCTGGATCATGCATTCGGCAGATTCACGTGCACTTACTTTTGCCGACATAGTTTCAAGCCAGACACGAGGTAAGGCTCTGCCGGAACAGCAAGATGAGGTTCAGAGTGAAGGCAGTAGCCCTTGGCGACATACGGGAAGAAGTGGGAGGTCTTACGCTTCTCTGTGGAACGGTTCCCTGATATTATTCGCCCTTTTCTCTGCAGGGCTGGACCACCCTGCAGGTCGTGCGCTCTGCTAGCGGTCGTGGCCCAATCGTCTCCCCGCGCAACGTGCAAGCGCTCCTCGGGTCAGTCGGGCAGCAGTTCGCGGACAACGTAGGAAAGATCCGGCTCATTAGCGACCGGGACGTCGACGGGGCGGTGTTCGACCTGCCCACCAAATTGGCAAAGAGGCTAGTCGAGATCAAGGAAGCGGAAGGGGACTATTTCGACGAAGTACAACAGCTGCCGAGGCTGGTTGAGGAGTTCCGGGGGGGAGATATGGGCGGTCGGGGCGGAAGTCGGGGAGGCTACGGAAGGGGGGGCGGTGGCGGCGGATATAGGGAGAGGTCGGGGTAAGTGTTTCTGTATTCTTTGCATCCCCTCTGTCCGTTTGTCTCTTACTGATAGGTACACCTTCTGCGGAGAAAAGAAGGGCCGCGATTTGGACAGGAGCACCCTGCGTGCCTCGTTCTCATTGTCATTCCTCGTTCATCTAGGTTGGCTTGAAGAATCATCTGAAACCCCTTCTTCTCTTCTCAGCTCCCGTTGCTTTTCGTCTTCGGGGCTGCAGTTTCATCTCTGTGGATGTCTGAAGCAGTGCTGCTTTTCAGTGGGTTCGTGTGACGTCGGGTACTGGCTCGTGATGAGAACATACATAAAAAAACCCGCGCTCTGGTTCTCAGAGTGCGTCGAGCTCATTGGGCGATGAAGTAGGTTTAATCCGTTCTCTGAAGCACCTCGGAAATGTTTCCTTCTCTGCAGAAATGTTCTCGGTGCGATTGGTGTCTTTTGCTTCTTGAATGTCGACCAGTGTTGGGCTGTATGGAATGCATTCATTGGAGTTGCTGGGACTATTGCACGGGAATCGTTGGATGCAGCAGCAAGTCGTCGGATGGCTCGGCCTTTAAGAGAACGCTTCCCCTCGTTAGCAGTTCCATGAGTCTTAAAGTACGTTCCTAATGCAGGTATGGTGGCAGCCGAAGCGGAGGGGGCGGGGGCGGCTACGGAGGTTCGAGGGAGAGGGGTTCTGGCAGCTCGTATGGAGGCCCCAGGGAAGGCCGGGGCGGCAGCGACTTCGATTTCGGCAGGAGGCCCAGCAGTGGCGGCGAGCGGACGAGTCGGCCGCGGTATGGGGGTTCCAGCGGAGGTCACGACGACTTTGGGGGAGGTGAGGGGCTGTTGACGATAACCTACGAGCCATTGCTTCACCAAGTTTGTTTTCAGTTTTGGGTGAAGAAGAGTGGTGAAGAAGAGCTGTTCGTGTTGCCATGTTCTTGACGTGGAGACGATTCCGGCGCTGAAGGTGGGAGCCTGTGCTTGTAACCTATCGTTTCTTGGAGAAGGGCTTCAGCAATCGGACGAACTTTGTTTGTGACCGCTGAAAAGAAGCAGTACTTGTTTTGTACTTTTGTATTCCACTGGACTGACCGACTTACCGTACATTGTGCAGGTGGTGCTCGGAGGTGGTAGACTGCCACCTTAGGTAGTAAGAAAGCTAGTTTTAATTCAGGTCTCTGTGGGCACAATTCGGTAGTCCGCCTGCTTCCGCTCCTTTGCAGTATAAAGAAGACCTACTAGGGTAGAATTCTTGATGATTATCAGTGGGCTCGGAAATAGGGTTGTTGTAACATAGATAAACGTTCATTCTTCATGTGCAAGGTTGCTCTTGGGTTATTTCCCGTTGCCCAAGCTTAACAACTGTTGTCATCTACATTGACGTTCTTTGCTTGTTGATTTTTGAGCATGTCAATGGTGGGATGCTTCAAGTCATGTTAGACGCCATGACGGATATAGCACCCACATGCCAGACGTCCAATCAAGTCGTTTGTATGCTGACAAAGCACGGGGTTTGCAACATCCTCGTATACTGTGATTCCATGCTCAAGGATTTGACTTTAAGTATATAAATGAAAATTGCGTGTGGTGCACGCATCGGTTGCCAGCCTTGGCGGCCCCCTTCTACCATGGTTGTTTGGTGTTCCCGGAGTCCTTAATCCGTCGATCAGTGCACCGTCACTGACATTGTTCTAATTCAAGGCCCCGGTGTGTGCATCATCCGGTGACCCAACACATATCTCCGATCAGTTAGGAGGCTCAAGAGTATAATTGAGTGCAGTCTGTATTCATCAAGTCTAGCTCACGCGGTCATGCCACCGTCGCTTATTAGTCGGGCCTTTGTGTAATCGTTAAACGGCCTCGATTTTAGGCATGATGCACATGCTTGAATGGATCCGTAAGCAATCGTCCCATTTGGCTCATGTAGTGGTCCCGGCTTGCATGGACGGTTGTGGCCGCCGCGCGATGTTTATTCGATCACATCACTAAGTCTGCCTGATTGTTGCATTAAGTTGGATGGTCTCTTTTCGAATTGAACACGCTGTGCATGAATTCATAGGCCATGCAGCATGCATGCATGCAGATCTTGAATGCGCACCCACCATCTGATGCACATGGAATCGTAGGAGCCTGCATGATGGCGTGTCATGCCAGAATCCATCGGTGCCATATCGGCTCGGGTAATCGCTAAGCGAGCGACGCGTGTCACAA
>DF237466.1:0-13092 GCA_000708835.1 Klebsormidium nitens
GCTTGAGTGCTACTAGGTTTCCGAGTTCTCGAATCTCAACTCCCGAGCTGCACTTTTTGCCGCATGCAACACGTGGACCACATGGCCCACGTGGTCACATTTGATTGGCTCGCAACAAATACCACTGCCAGGCGCAGGCCCATGAACGAGCTGCAGCACCGTTCTCCAAGTTGTCAGCACTGGCGGCGCTAGCTTTGCATATGAGCATATCCCACCTACCTTAAGTATGCTCTTCTCTAAACTCGCATGGCGCTTCAATTACTAGAAGAAGAGCTTGGTGCCGTTGGTGGTGACTTTGTAGGTGCCTAGCTTTTTTCATAAATGACAAGTCAAAATATGGTCTGTCGTGAGTTGAGGGGCACTTGAAAGGGGGAGTGTGTTCGGCTGATAAAGAGTTTTTAGTCACATGGAGGTGAGGAGATTCTGTCAAAGGGGCCACGTCAATTGTCATTTTTGCTCTTTGCAATGCTTGAATGTCCAGACTCCAGGTCTGCATTTGCTGAATCAGTACACTGCATTATGCTCTAATCTACAAATGTTACACATTTCTGCGTGACTATACAATCCTTCCCTTCTTGCACTTCATGGCCATCAGCTGCTCCCCTGTTTGTCTCCCTTCGTTTGGCACCAGCTTCAAACAGGATCTGGCAGCTTCAGAATGCAGGAGCAACAAACAGAAAGACAGGATCTCATAGCGCTGAAGGGTCTGCAAAATGGGTCCAATTCTCCTTCTCTGCCAGGCATCACCGCCAGATGGCTCCCATTCATTGGCCCACTCCCTCTGGCGCACTCGCTGGGACACCTTCAAGCGGAAGGCGTTCCGCAGCGACATGCTTCTCTACTGGACGCTCCTGGGTGTTGCTTTTGGGGCAGTGGTGGGGGGTATGGTGACCTGGCTACACCCGTCGGAGCGAGTGACTGAGCTCATTGGTCAGTTCTTGGGGCAAAGTCTCGGCTGTACGGAAAGTCTTTGGATCTGGTTGTCATGAGCGTTTGAGTGGATTTTGAGATTGTACTTTAGTCGGGTGGGCCTCCCTAAACCCAATTAGGGAGGCCCACCGCCATATCAGACTTGAAAAAGAAACATGAGAGAAACATGTTCTGGGAGCAAATTCCTGCGATGTATCAAGATGCTCGTCACAACTGGCCATGAGACTTATGCATCGATGATGACTCTAAGAGTGAAAGATGTGTAGAGACTGTTCATACTTATGTACTGCAACAGAGGTTTAGCAACCTCTCAACTTTGGGGCCTTCGCGATCAGGCAATTTCCAGATATACACAATTGACAACAATGCACTGGCAAACAGTTTCCAAGGCTTTCTCCATCCTGACCCCAGGTTATCCTGGAGAGCTGCTGATGCGAGCGCTGCGTGAGTTGGTGCTTCCGCTAGTCGCTCTGGCGCTGATGACTGGGGTGCTCAACCTCCGACACACCACCACAGGGTGAGCGCTCTGGGACCCGTTCCTCAAGTCCCTGTTTGGAACATGCAACTAATGTCCTGTTCTTGCCTGTCTAATACATCAATCATCTTGACTTCTGTCAGTCGATAGCCAGTTCATAGAAGACGCCTAGTGGCCAACCATGCGTCGCCCTGATCAGGCTCCAACATAACTCTTTGAAGCCTGCAACAAAGATTCCGTATGCACGGGCCCGAATGGTAAGACGAGAGTTTTATGGCACTGCGCCAAGCTAAACATGTTGTTCCGTGCGCATTCACTTTTCGGATACTATTGAATAGATTCCGTCAAAATCTCTTCAGTGCTTTAGAAGAAGATGTAAGCCAGGCCTCTCCTCCCCTGGGCACCTAATCAGAAAAACTTTGTCCCTCCACCAATTCAAAGCATGCAAAACAAAACCAATTTCATTCGCCCCTCCTACAAGTCCGGCAGTAACCCAAGCCAGTCTCACAAAAACTCGCATTTCATATCAATCTACAGCTTCTCACCTTTCGTCGCACTCATTCGGCCTCACAGGAGCAGCCGCATCGCGCAGTGGGCGATGCAGTTCTACCTTCTGTCCATGCTGCTCGCTGTCGCCCTGGGGATAGGGCTTATTTACACCATCCGTCCTGGCCGGGGTCAGCCCCTCGCCAAGATGGCGCACAAAACCGAGTGTGGGAATGGGACCGGGAACAGTGTGCAAGGGGGCAGGTAAGCACCCGGGGGCAGTATTTCATTTCGGACGTGGAGCCATGTGTTCGGAAGACAGCACTCACAATCAACACCATGCGAAGGAGAGGAAGCTGCATGGAATACTGACGCTGACTCCAAGAAGCCGCCACTTACTGTTGCTCAAATGGAGGGAAGTAGCAACCGCCGCTGCGTAAAACTCGGAGCCTCGTTGAGGAGTGCTTCCCTACCGTAAAGATGTGTCTCCGGGAGAAGCATTCCCAAAGTCTCTCGAGTCAGTGCTCAAACGAGCCGCACATAGTGGTTAAGAAGATATCAGCACTAGAGAATTTTGAGGTTAACGAAGCTTTGTGAACGTTTGAATGTATGGCTCTAACATTCCTTTCTGAATGTTCAATCTTCGAATGTTGGGTGTTTGACGATCTTCACGGGTAGTTAGCCTATGTTCATCTGCGACTGGAGCCCAACGTGTGATGCGGCAGTGAGCAAACTCCAGGGCTGTGCAGAAGCTGACGTCACTTTCGCTCATGTTAACGTCACCAGGCCGGCGGCGAGCGGCGACCTGGTGGAGGCGCTGCTCAACATCGGGCGCGACCTGGTGCCCACCAATATCGTGCAGGCCGCCGCGGACGCCAACTTCTTGGGCGTCATTGCCATCTCCATCTTTTTCGGCTCCGTCCTCGCTTCCATGGGTATGTTCAAAGCAGGCGTTTTTCGCTTCACAGTATGTCTCGGGTTACACGCTCTCCTGCCCAGTCAAATCATGGAAAGACAATTCGTGTTGTTGTGGGTACTTGGGAAGACAATTGGGGTAGATTATTGGGCCTCATCCCCATCTTCGTCTTTTCCGCCGTCGTCCTCGCTTATATGAGTATGGTGTGCCAAGCACTTCCTTTCACGCATCTACGGTGGCATGGAAACAAATTCCAGGGTTCAGGATTTTGAAAGAACTTGGACCCCGAGTCTGTAGTCACCATACTTTTTAGGGCTTTGTTCTAGGCGTCCAGGAGGGCTTTTTGATCTTCGAACCGGCCAGTTCTTTGCTGTTTCCTCGTTTCAGGATTTTCAAGCCTAAAAAAGATCCTCGTTCTTTCCTTGATTCTGCCTTTCAGTATAATTGTACTCCTGACCTTATGTCTGTCTGGCCGGTGAATGGGTACGTGTCTCGTGATTTAGGCCTTGGAGGCTAAGACAACACTGCAACGTGGATGCCATCGCAAGTTCCGCTTGCTTGGTTGTGGTTGCGCCCTTTCGGACGTCTCCAAATCCCAGAAGTTTTCTGCTGCTCTTTTCGACGATTCATCCCGCCGAAGCCAGAGTCTCGGACCTAGGGTGTGCTCTTGAGCCGGTCGGTCGTCAGCAGCGGCAGATTGGATACGTCAAACAGCAGCAATTATCGCTCAGATAGGCCAGAGCAGGTTTGTCTCGTTTTTCTTTCCGATTCGGTCGAGGGTTAGCTACGATCGGTTACTGCGATATTCAGGACCATTGCGGACTAACAGTATTAGTTGTCTGTTCTTGCAGGGGAAGAGGCGGAGCCGCTTATTCACAACATTGAGATTGCCAACAAGGCCGTCATTAACATGGTGAGGGCCCACTCGCAACTCGACCGCTAGGCGTGTTGCCAAGATCTTCTTAAGACAAATTCAAGGCTTGGCCGTGAGCAACTAACCCCTGAGTTACTCGTCGCTTACAACGTATGCACCGAACTTTGCGGACGTCCATCGACGCACCCACGTCAACGCACCTGTTTGCGCTCTCCAGCCATTTGCAGATCATCGGCGTCGTCACGAATTGAGAGTCAATCTTCCGCCAGTTCGGCCGGCACGTCTTGCGCAACACTGCGTTCATATGAGCAATTCGTCTTCGCAGTACAGAGTATGATACCTCTTACTACCGCTTCCAGTCGAGGGTCGGCCCGCAACCTGCTTCTTCCGACATTCAACCAACCTCATAACGTCTGGGAAAGCAAAGCAGTAAAACGTATTTAGATTGACACCACCATCTCTTGCAGATTCTGCACGTGGTCTGGCTTACGCCTATTGGTGTCAGCTCCCTGGTAGCGGGCTCCATCCTGCGCGCCTGCGACCTGGTGCTGCTGCTTAAGAGCCTGGCCCTCTACGTCATCACCATCCTGACCGGCTTCGGGCTTCATTGTTTCGTTGTTCTGCCCGCATTATTGTACCTGTATACCCGGAAGGACCCGTTCAAAGCGGCACGGTAGGTCAACCCCAGCTTGAATTGCTGCCGTGTTTTCTTTGGAAAATGACTTGGAAGTTGTGACCATAATGTCCGGCTTTGGACTTCATTGCTGCGTCGTTCTGCCTGCGCTTCTCTACCGGTATTCCCGGAAGGACCCGCTTAAAGCGGCAAGGTTGGTCTGCTTTAACCCTTTCCTCAATTGCCGCCAAGTGGCCAATGAGTTACTTGGACGTCATGATCATTCTGATTGGCTTTGCGCTCCATTGCTTAATCGTCCTGCCCGCGCGTCTCCCTTGCATTTTCGGAAGGACTCATTTAAAGCGGCACGGTCGTTTTCGCTGCCCTCCTTGCGGTTCTCTTCGGGAAGAGGCTGACAAGCGCACGGGCGCTGGTTTTACGCGCACCCTTTTGGCTCCATCCTTGATTGTCTTGAAGGCCTTAGTTCGTTTTGCCCGTGTAATGTAGGGATTTCCAATTCGGCTGACGCACTCGTATGCTCTTTCTGTGAAAGTTAACCTACTCGAAAGATAGCCCGTACTCAGAAGGGAAGGGGAAGCGTTATGAGTCCGTTCCTAAAGTGTGCTTTGCCGGCTGCGTATCCACCGCACTTGACGGTTGTGGAGAAGTCCCCTGCAACGGCCGAGCGTGAATTGATCTGCGCTCTTATCTCCGCCAACCTGGTGTCAAACCGTTTGTGGATTTTGGCGGTCGTTTCTTTCACCTTAGCAGCGGGCTTCAGCACGGCCTTAACCAAGCCCTTGAACCCGAAGGCTGCAATCCTCAAAATTTAAAATAGTGACTTCTTCCGCTCCTCTGCAGGTCTTCTTCCATGCGTTCGCCGTGAATTACGGCGCGCCTTTAAGCGAGCCCTTGAGTCTGACAGCTGTAATCACAGAATCCCGAGACCCTGTAGAGCGAAGTCTTTCAGGGGTTCGCAGTTCGCTGTTTCCGGTGTTCGCCCGGAGGGCTTCGATAGCAATCTTATCTCCCACCGCTTCTACAGTCCCAGAATCCTTAATGCTCTCAATCCTGAAACCCCAAGATTCTGACGACTCAACTCTCAAGCTTTGAAAACCCTTAGTATAGCTTCTGCTATTCTACAGGCCGTAATTCGCCGTGGGCTTCGGCACGGCCCCAATCTGATTGTTGCATCCAACCGCCACATACCCAGAATGTTGAAACCCTTGTGCTTGAAAGATGCTCGACTTCATAAACGACATCTCCTGCTACTCTGCAGGTCGTTCTTCCCCGCGTTCGCCATGGGCTTCGGCACGGCCTCGAGCGCGGCCACGATGCCCGTCACCATGCAGTGCGCGGTGGACCACGGCTGCCGCGAGTCCGTTGTCAACTTTGTCATCCCCCTCGGAACCAGCGTCAACAGGTGCGGGACCGCAAAACCCGAGCAGTTTCAAAGATTCTATGATATCCAATCTTTTTGTTGGGGCTCTTCTTGTCGTGAAGTGCTGCTTGTTGGAGACGCGAATTGGTGTTGTCTTCGTGAGGCAGAGTTGCTTAAGTTTTCTCCTCAAAGAGGGGATTCGATCGCGTCTGGAGCAGGCTTGAGTCCATTGAAAGTGCTCTGTCAGCGAGACTAATGTTTGAGCCACAATACTCTATTTTGCAGAGATGGAGCAGCACTGTACGAAGCGGCGTCGGTCCTCTTCATAGCTCAGGTGCGTGCTGTCTTCCCTAAGCCGCCAGCTTGCACCCATATTTTTCAGAGGTTTCCCTGCAAGAATGCGTGGAAAGATCGAGTGAGCTTTAAGTTCTGGATGGTTGCGTTTCTGTTGCACAAATCACCAGGATTGAAAGCTGACTAAGATTGCTTGCGCGCAGCATGACCTTTATTGCAGCCCAAACTTCCTGCTTCGCTGGTTCCCGTCGTGCTTGAGATTCCAGAGCCTCTCTTGCTGGCCACGGGCTAGACCCCTCAGCAGGCAGGATTGACAGGCACTTTCTGGACGTTGTGTTGATACGAATTTCCAGACAAAACCTTTGGCCGCCTTCTCTGCGCGAGCAGCGTGGTCTTCCTCTGTTCTTCTTTTGATGGTCTTTTGTGTGCGACACTTTTGCAGGCCCACGGGATGAATCTTTCCGCGGGCAGCGTTGTCCTTATCGCGATCACCAGCACCCTGGCAGCGGTCGGGGCGGCGTCGGTGCCAATGTCTGCGCTCGTGACCATGATTACGGTTCTCCAGGTAAGAGGCGCAAGATTCCCTCATGAATTCAAGGGCTTGAACATGGGCTTTACTGTTTGTCAAGACTCGTTCTGTGACTACTCAGAGAAGGGAAACAAACTCCAAAAGTGCCATTTTTAAACCACCAAATCATGTGTTGAGCTCGAAGTAGAAATGCGAAACGGGAATGGAAGTTTGCTCAGGTTGGAAGGCGTCGACACGGTTGCGCTGTGTGCGTCGGTGACCATGACTACGGTCATCAAGGCAAGAGCGCAGGACTTGTGGTGTTCGGATATAGGACACGAGTTCGCTTTTCAGAACTTTCAAAGCTTTCCCTTCGAGCACAGTCAAAAAGAACTAGGTCCTCCTTCATGACACGCTGCATACGCATGCTTCCATTATAAAAATAGCAACGAACATTATTGAGGTCAAACATAACCACCAATTGCTTTCGGGATTCGACTCCAAGTCAGAGTGGGCAGGCCGCAGAAAGATCGAACTTGAAACTAGTGTCAGTAACTATCCAAGTTTCTCATCCGCTGCTAAGAGCCCATGCACGGTGACCGTGCAGGCTGTGAGCCTGGAGCAGTTCGTGGGCGACGTGTCCATTCTCCTGGCCGTTGATTGGTGCCTAGGCATGTTTCGGACGGTCACCAATATCTGGGGCGATAGCGTGGCCGCCCTCTGCGTTGACCACCTTTCGAGGCAGCATGAAGCTACTGAACATAAGAGAAGGGCGTCCAAAGCAGACGGGATGCCGGAAGAGGAGATAGGGCTAGTGGGTCAGGATTGGGCACCTGAAGGGATTGCAAGTCAGAGCGTGTTTCCGCGTCCGCTGTCGCCGATCAGGTGTCTTACAAGGTAGAAGAAGCGTTAAGGGCGTTGAAAGCTTGACACGTATTGTCGGAAGAGTTTTTTCAAAACGAACACTGTATATGTAGATAGGACTTGTGTTGTTGCTGCTTTTGTATTGCCGACTTGCGGCAAAATGGGCTATTGTAACAACATTCGTAGGCTAAGTGACTCTATTAAAGGTGCAACCCGGTACCTCTGAAATGGCCTTGAAAAGCCTACACAGTCACGCACGCAATTCGCAATGTACCATGCCGAGGTTTAAGGATTTGCCAGATAGCATCAACCCTACAGCAGCCATGTCAGCATGGTATTTGTGGTTTTCAAAGCGTGCAGGCAAAATTTTATCGGGTGTTATCTATTACGCTTGGACTGGCGGATCCCACGAAGTGCAGCTGCAATAATTTCAGCGCGCCCCACTGGTCTGCGTGCGTCGCATCAGTAGATAATACATGGCATGACTGCCCTACTATTGGAATGGCCGCTTAGCTAGACGGCAAGCACGGCTAGCTGACGAAGGACCGTCCGCGGCCGTTGCATGCATGCTGCAACTTATCGTGCATCACGCAATTCGACACGAGTGCACCTCATTATCTAATCAGGTTGACGTATGTCCGCACAAAGACGTAGGCTTCTTCGCTTTTTGGTACGTGAGCTAGCGCAGAGCATGGGGTCCTGACCCACAACGCGGGAAATCATCTGCCCATGTGACGTGTCCTGTTGTAGCATATTGAACTTAGCTACTGAAACCTCAACGCTAGCAACTGGACGTAAAGGGTGCTTTCAACTTGACGTAAAGGGTGTAAGAACGTGGGCGGCCGCCTTCGCTAACTAAACATGGCCGCCTGCCTGCGCTCAAAGAGTCTGGTCATCTGGCACCCGCCAGTACGACAAGGTTCGGCCGAAGTTTCTAAATGGGCACATGTGATCGTATGCGATCGTTTTCGTCCGTAGGATGATTGGTAGGTCAAGTCAACCGTCCATTTGCGACGCCGGGGCCCTGAGACGCCCGCGCATGAATTTGCAATTGTTCGGAAGAAGGCCAGCGTCGACGAGCATGACGCAAATGCTGTGCAGTTCAGGTGACCTACCTACTTCTAAGCCCAAGCACACTTTACGCCGCGGCCCCAGCTCTGACACTTTCACAGTTGTACCTTCAAAGTACGTTCGGTGAAGTGCATCCTTTGCGCGCCTTAAGTCCGTCGGATGACCCACCAACCGTTCTTGAACCGTCGGATACCCGAATTGCAACATCAGGTACCTGGAAGTCATCAAGTCGACTACGTACACTACTAGACTTTCATGAAGTAGGTAGGGCTCAGGAGTGAGGGCTTCCGGATCCTTGCCCTAGACATTTTTGCGGAATGGCATCACGGAAATCTCAGGCTCATCAACGCGGCCTCCTACAAATTGGGCCGCCTCCTGCAGCTAGTCACCCTCAACAGCAACAAGGGGGCACCGTCAGAATCATTGAATCGCAGAATGCTGTATGCAGGTATACGAACCAGAAAGGGTGGACTCCAGCTTTGCGGCATTGTGCTCAGATATGCTCTAGCTGTTTCTCGCTTCGCTTTAGCCCGCGGATGGCAACGCTCAGTTAGTCTGCCTGGGATTATTGGTTAATTGGAGAGTGTCTGGATGTCTCCGGTCAGCATGAAGAGCCCTGTTGTTGAGGAGTCAACGTGAGCATAGCCTGCAGAATGGAAGCATCTTTCAGTCTAGCGATGGAGGTTCTTTCGGCTTACAGGCTGCTATGGCAGTCACCCTGCATTTTGCTTAGGCAATGCATGAGAGCAGCTAGACTGAGGAGCTCTTACAGCTCAGTCAGAGCTCAGAGCTCAAGCTCTTGCAGGTCCCAGCTCGTGGTAGATAAGCATTCCTGCAGCATTTGTCAAACCAATTCGTTTAGGAAGTGGCAGCATTTCAGAAGAAAGACAGGAGAGCAAGAGAAGGCTCTGCGCTGCTGGCCGCATCACTCTCTGCCACAGCTCGTTGACAAGGGAAGCAACCACAAACAACGGTCATTGCTAGCACAAGCAGAGTTGCCGTCTTTTCCTCCCTGCATCAACTTCAGCATTGCTGTCAACCTGGTCGCAGCATTCAAGTCAGAGCTCAGGTTGTTGGTTCCTGGCTTCATAGAAGCCAACAAATCCCGCTGTATTTTGCGAAGCATTTTGGAGCAGGAACAAAGCACGCAGCGGCTAACAGAGCCGCAATGGCTCGAGCTATGAGATTGGTCCTGGGACTGCTTCTGGTGACAGCTCTGACGAGCTCAGGTAAGCATTGCTATTGCTGGCTTGAGTATGTCTCCTTGGTGTCTGCATGCATGCAATTAGGACCATTATGATCCCTTGACTCTTGCTCGGACTCTAGTTCAAGCTCTTCAAGCAGCTGTGCATCTCAAGTTTCCCCAGTTCATCTAGCTACTTGTGCACCTCATAAATGCTAAAAAAGTGATTTCCTGCTCTTTGCAGTGAGCGCTCGGAGGATGCCTCTAAGTGGCCCGAAGCCCTTGGTGAAGCGATCAATGCTGGGTAAGTCCACCAAAGTCCACCACCAAAGTCATAGCTGACTGGATGACTTTCCGCAAGAATGTTTGGGATGGAGACCAAGAGGTGTGTCCGAAGCTTGTCAATGCAGAGGAAAGAGCTATGTCAAAGAAACGCGCTTGAAGTGGTGTTTGTAGCATGGCTAGTCTAAGTTACAGTAGATTTCCGCTTGCGTTATACCTTCAAGAGAATCTTTGAAAGGGTCAAGAAGACAAAAGCAGGTGATTGAGACTTCTGCATGTTTTGGTGGCAGATGACCCTGCTGCCGCTGACGCTCCCTATGCCGCAACCACCTGGTGCGCCACCTTGGACTGCCTCGTGACAGCCATGACCGCAGCACAGGTAAGAAGATGCATGTCTCGCAATTCGCTCAACAGATTCCGACTGAGAACGGATCCAGTGTTGTTGTCTCTTCCTCTTGCGGTCCTGCTCGTTAGCGAGTCAGTTCTTTGACTTTGGCATGCACATGGCCAGGAACAGAGTAGCTACGTAGGAACAGAGCTCATTTTACTATAACAGGAATAGATGGTCTTTGAAGAGTGAAGTCTTTGATTATCATCTCTTCCCTCCAGGCGCGGTGACCATGTTCAACCAGCCCCTGATACAAACCCTTAACTTTCTTGTTCGATCGACGAGCTCGGATGGAGACATCTGCATTGCCAGCTGCGTCAAAAGCACGAGCTCGGCTACCAAAGTTGACCCCAGAACAGCCACCTGAACCCAGCCTTAACCTCAACCTCCTTCTGCAGGGCCAAAACAACAGCATGATCGTGGTTACTGACAACATCGACCTGAACGGCCAGCCCCTCCCCGCCGTTGTTAACAAGCTGGAGGTTATGGGGAACTGCCCTGACGGCTGCTGCTGGATCGACGCGCACGACCAGAGCCAGATCTTTGTGGTGTCTAGCACGGGCCTGTTCACATCGCACATGCTGGATATGCGCCACGGAAAGGCTGCTGGCTGCGGAGGAGCCGTCTGGGTGTCCCAGGGGGGGCGCGCCGGCTTCTTCGGCTCCAAGTTCAAGAACAACACCGCAGCTGTAAGTGGCTTGATGAAATCTCTTGATCAATCTTCGTACTGAATATGAAACTGCAAATCAACGAGCTAAATCATGCTTCGAGCTTTCATCTGAGGTGTCAGCTAAGACCTTTGAAGCTCACAGGATGAGCTCCACATTAAATTTGCAGGCCTCTTCGACGTACCCCTCTCCACTTAGGGCCAAATTGAGTGCTTCAGCCACAGCTGTTCAGCTGAACCATGAATTCTAAGCATGAAATAGCTGCAACTGAGATAGCTAGCTTCAGCGCTGCAACTATTCATAGAAAAGATTCTCGGAATTAGAAGATTGAGTCCTTTGTACGCGGCAAAACTCTGTATACCCAGCCAGAACGATCCAACTCTTTATGTCGCAAACAAGAACTGTGAATGAACCAGCTCTGCTAAAACTGATTGCCGAGACTGAAGAGCATGTCCACCGTGCTGCAGATGGGAGCCGCCGTCTGCTTCGACAAGGGCGCCAGGGGCTTCTTCAAGCAGGGCAGCTTCAAGGACAATGTGGCTTCCGTTTCCGGCGGAGCCGTGTTTGAGGACCAGAACGTGTGCGTAACTTATGTTGAGACCAACTTCGCGAGCAACAAGGCCGCCAACGGAGGCGCCATCGCGGTCAGCAGCGACAGCTCCGCTGACGTTCAGTACAGTCTCTTCACCGCCAACTCCGCGACGGTGAGTCCCTCGAGCCTTTCGTAACGCTCTAGAGCATCTTATCCGATATTTTCCTGGCGTCTGCACTTCATTAGTTCTTCTTTACAGCACGACTTTGCCCGGGTCCTGTCCGCTGTCTCGCTCGAGCACTGCAGGTTCCTCTACAAAGCACGTTAGCGCAGAGTCGAAAAAGCTAAAAGCACAGGTACTTCGCCCGCCGGATGGCAGCAGAAGTGCTCACATGTGCCAACATCTTTTCCGTCTGCAGACCCGGGGAGGAGCTATCGACGCCGCTACAGGGTCCACCATTAGCGTCACCAACACGCAGTTCACCGGTTCCAACGCTCCCGTGAGTACCTGTGAATCTGCAAACCTTTCTTCATTAATAAAGTCGACTTCTTTGTTGATGAAGAAAGCATTTGAACTCGCACCCTGACGTTCAGCATGATCGAAAGCAATTGATCCGGCAACCTCACGTTCAGCATGATCGAAGTGTTGATTAGCAGTGCTTTCGAGTTCTCCCGTCACAAGATCATTATCCTTCTCTTCCTCCTGCTTATTTCTACTTGTCTTCTTGGGAGGACGCCTCAGCTGCTACCTGTGCACATGCTCGGAAGCTGGTGCAAAGCCGTATCTTTTTCCTCAGCTGCTTTGAGCGAAGCCTCATCTTTCCTTTCTGATCAAAGCTTGATCAACTGCAACTCGTGATGTGCAGAACGGAGCTGATGCTAGCCTGGCCACTGGGGTCGCCAACTCCTTCATCAAGAACACGTACTCTGCTCCCGGATCCGTTGTCAACGGCAACATCTGCACCACTGGCGGCGGTGAGCCTTCTTTTAAAATCACCAAGTTGGGGTGCCAAGCTAAGTCCTGAGTTGAGCGAATGCAAGCGAGTGCGAGGATGTTCGTATATAAAAAAAAGGTGGTCGAACAATAATTGTCTGCGTTTTAGAGTTATCAATTGACACGGTGTCAGTTTTTGAGGTCGGATCGTCTCAAGCTTAGATTCATTTCTCAGTTCGCCGCCTTTACATCCGTATCCACGCGTATTATATCGGTTCTCACGCGCCCCGTTCCCGCTCTCCGCAGGTGCTTGCACGGTTCAGGCCCCCCTCTGCAGCTGGATCCCCAACGACTGCCAGATGCCCCTGATGCCCTTCCCGGTGCCGTCTCCCTCCCCCTCCCCCCAGCCATCCCCGTCCGCCTCTCCAATCCCCTCTCCTTCCGCTTCCCCTATCCCCTCCCCTTCAAGCTCCCCCACCCCCCCCTCTCCCTCACCTTCCAGCTCTCCCGTTCCCCCTCCCCCTCTCCTTCCACGCTCTCCAATCCCCCCTCTCCGTCGCCGTCAAGCTCTCCCGTCCCCCCTCCCCCTCCTCCTTCCAGCTCCCCACTCCCCCCTCTCCTTCTCCTTCTAGCTCCCCCTGCCTTCTCCTTCCGCCTCCCCGTCCCTCCCTTCCAGCTCTCCATCCCCTTCCC